>APFE031048789.1:1466-28488 GCA_000404065.3 Pinus taeda | reverse complement strand
CCTCAAGAGTGAGCCACCTACGTAAAATTGTATCGATAGCACAATGGTAAAGGGTGTCGCCGATAATCACATAGTTTCGGGATTGGTACCGCATATATCACTTCACTAACCAAAAGGTATTAGGACAGAAATTCTAGTTCTGGAGATAGATGAGAAAATATCCATACCATGGGTCAAATGACATGATCAGGAACAATGACTCGTCTAGGATGGAATCTTCAAATGTAGACTCAACATCGAGGGAAGGGATATTTCACATTAGCTCAGAAAAAACTAAGGATTTCTTCGACTTGGATTTAATTAATCCCAGGTCAAAATCTTGGACAATAACGATCCACATAGAGAATCTTTCCCCCAGCACTTGACGTGGAAATATGTATGTCAGAGAGTTGCAATATGAAATGACTATATTTTTGCAAAGCAAGATGTAATGGGAAAATATTTGGATGACTTAATCAACTACGAAAGCTAAATTTTCCACATGAGTATACGAGATCTCTGTATCGTTGAGGTTTAGTCCCCATATCATCTTCTTGGACCAACACCATAGCTATAGTAGAGATGGTGGCAGCAATGTACATGAAATAATCGTGTTGATAGTTGGGGGGATATAAAAGAGATGCTCGAACCGATACATCTTTCAAGGTATCAAAATATTTTTGCACAACGTCATCCAATTGGAAGGGAATCCCTTTTTCTAGTAAGTGAGTAAATCCTTTGGTTAGTTTAGCATAGTTAGGGTTGAACCTTCTCAAGAAGTTGTCTTTCCCTTGGAGCCTTTGTAACTCAACAAAAGTGGAAGGCACAGGCAAGTAAATGATTTCCTATAATTTTAAAGGATCAATATGAATTCCTTATTTAGAAATGATGAAGGCAAGGATTTGACTAGAACTATGGTTATTTTCAGAGTCGACCTCATAAATGGAAACATAATTTGTAAAGGGTTTGAAAAAATTACGTAGGTACACACCACTCACATTATCTTCAAGGGTATCTGGGAAGGAGGAACGGTGATGATGTTCATCCCATGACACAATGCCTGACATCATGATCTCCATGCTTCTTTCATTGGTAGAGAATGTACACGAGAAAGGATCAGAGGGCGTGTTATAATTCATTGATTGATCTACCCAATTAATCGAAGAAAAAATTTGGGTCACACACATCGAATAAATGGCATCATAATATTTCTCAATGTGGCTAAGTGGCATTTTTTCACCAAAAATGTTGATGCTAGTTTCATCAGATACAATCCATGGATCGGCCAAGATCCTAGATGATGATATCATGTTGATATAAGCAATCGAAGTGGAGGAGCTAGGAAGGAGAGGGGGAGGGAGTGAAAAAGTTCCCATAACTGATGAGTCCTTGAATAAACAAACTCCAACATGTTGATAGGAATGTAGGGCTTCCCCTGCAAGATGGGCACTTCCAGTAACATTGGAATCATAGGTAGAAAATGTGAGTTTATCTATGGCCATGATCATGCATTAATGAGGAAGGATGATCATTCAGAGGTAATTTGAAACAACGGTAGGCATAACATAAACCCATGTACATCCTAGTAGAATATTATAGTCCAAAGGTCTGTCAATAAATTATACTTCAACGGATATGGATTTGCCCCCTAATTCCACTTAGAGGGAGTTCAGAATCCCACAATATTTGTATCTCCTTCCGTCAAAGGATTTTAATGTGGTGGTCAATTGAATTGGTTGGGGTGAACCAATCACCCTCAAGTAAGACAAATACACGATGCAGGTGGAGGCTCCCTCATGCATAATAGAATGATGAATATTCTTATAATGAACAAAGAACTGGATCATAAAAGCTAATTAAGTCAGATGTCGAGGGGTATAGTTTTCATGAGAGAGAACCACTAGGTTGGAATCTTATGGATCCACACATCTGATAGCTAACAATAATTCCTTGTTTTGGTGGGGTGGTTTTGCAACACCTCAAGACTCGACATAGCTAAAGGAGATTGAGCCAAGTCTTAAACTATGTTATAATTTTGATTGGCACTCAAATGAGGTTTGAAAGTAGACTTATAGATAACACCCTTTAGACGCTTGGTAGTGAATTCCATAGGAGTTAGAGTTGGAAGCATATCAAATGAAGGTGTTGTCGAACTAGTAGGTTGATCATTAGCTTGACTATTTGGTGAATTCATATTACTATAGTCCTTATTTCGAGTGGCCATCATGACAACAAATTTCATCTTTGAGGCAGAAAGCATCAAAACTATCTTAGAGGAAGAGGCATCCCAAGAAACCATATGGGTATCGTGATTAGGAAAAGGGTCGATCACCACAATGCGAGAAGTGGATGATTTAAGGAACAGATTCATTTCAGCATGGTGCAAACAATCATGTGTAAAGTGATCCTAGTTACAAATCAAGAATGGGTAATGAGGCTGTCGTTTCTCATCATAAGACAAATTTGTTTGTTTATGCTGTGGTGAGGAATCTTTGTTTTTCATACCCTTACCTTTATTCTTGCTTGTAGTTTGTTGTTGATATTTTCCTTCATCAAATGAGATGACATTTATCTTGGAAGGAGAAACCATAGGAGTATGACATGGAGGGTTTTGTGTAGGAGTGGCAAGAGAAATACCAGATTGTTTACCCACCAACTCTAAACTAGAAGAACATATAATTCCATCAGCAGGAGGAGATTCTTTACCAAGTGGAGGAGGAACAATATTAGAAGGTATGAGAGCATTTGGTATCTTATCATAAAGCATGACCGATTGGGTATAAACCATATCTAAATACTGAGCACAAGCAAGAAATTTATCTTTGGTCAAGACTCCACCTTTGGCCACATCTTCTATTATGGGAGCTAATAGAGACATGAAAAAACATTCTACTAACAACTGATTCGGAACATAAGTCTTGAACAACTGGAGATGACATCTCCACTCATCAATGTGATATGAAATGTGAGTAGATTTTATTGTTTAAAGTTAGTCAATAGTTCCATTCCAGTTTCGTATATGATGGGTAATTGGAAATGTGTGAGGAAGGTAGTGGCTAAAGTGTTGAAGTCATGAAATGACACTCTAGGTAATTCAATATAAGATTTAGTTATGCTACCTATAAGCGTTTGTTGGAAAAGACAGAGTAGAATGGAATCATAATTAAGTGAATTGAATCAAAACCACAGATGATACGTCATAACATCCATCGATGAGTCTTCTCTAGGATTCCCATTGAAATTTGGCATATCAGAAGGAAGCTTAGTGGGAATAATCAACCATCATGGTGAATGAGCAATGGGGTCATTACTAAGCCGAGTTAAATCTAGTAATTCAAGAGTAGCCACAAAAGGGGACTACCAATTAAAGTATGGAGGCAGATGACCTAGATTTGAATGGATATCCTGGGAAACATGCACCTTCATTACTGGATAAGGAGGGTTCTAATAATAAGTAACCTGGTTACGAAGATATGGAGGGTTATGATAACCTGCATACAAGTGGGTTTGTTGCCCAACCCCTGGATGGCAATAAAGTTGTTGAAATGGTTGAGTTTGGATATGCTAGCCTTGAAAAGGAACTTGATGTGATCCATGTTGTTTCCCAATTGAGGTTTTGCATTACTCCTTAGTACGGGTTCGATTGAGACTACGCCAAATTTTGAAGAATTTGACCTACCAAGACTTGAGGAGAACCTTACGCAAGCGATTGAGAAGGTGGGGGACCTTGTACATGTTGAGTAATTAGGATCTAGGGGGAATCAAACACCATTGGAATAGGCTCTAAAGATGGGCTCAAATTTATTTGAGCTTATTGAGGTATTGATAGATAGGTAGGAATTTGCGATGAAGATGGTATTATTTGAGGATTCAATAATCAATCCCAATATGAATGAGATTGCACAGGTAAAGTAAGTTTCCAAACACTAGAATCCATTCTAGTATAAGGAGGACTATAACTAGGAAGATTACAATATTGATGTATACCAATAATAGGTTCCCCCCCTGCCATGGGAGGAGTGGATGATGGAGGCAACTATGATCTAGACGGAGGGTACCCAACATAAGGAGGGTTGGGTTGTTAACAGTATCTTTGCCCACTGATATACAGGCCAGCGTACTGCTCTATTGTAGGTGTAGATGGAGGAAGACAAGCATATTGTGTGGCATTTATAAGATAAGTACCAAACATTATTCCCAAATTATATGACATGGGAGAGGTCGAGGGACTTGAAGCCACACTAGAAAAGTTACCAGATAATGATTGATAGCCTGGTAGGATGGATGGGCCACCATACAAATGAGATTCTCGTGATGTGATAAACATAGATGAGGATGCAACATTTGATGTATCAACCATAATGGTGGACATGGGCTGAGAGTTTGAATCAGTTCCAGTAATGGTTAACAATCCTAATGAAGATTTCCATGAGAAATCCATGGGTAAGTGTAAAGAATCAGGTAAAGGAGATTGTGTTGACGGGAGAGGGTTGGTTTGATATAGATAAAATACTTCAAAATGAACAAGAGGAAGAGGACAAGGCTCTTCTTGATGGATCCCTTCAATACCTATAATTTTGTATGGAAGAGGCTCACTGTCAGGTCTAAGATATATTATTTATGTCTGAGACAAAGGAAGAGAGGAGGAAGGTCCAAAATACTCAGGTAAAGATGGTTGAGGCTCCATAGGTGCAATAACCTCGGGAAACAAAGTTTCTGACTCAAGGAGATCAGATTCAATGACCTCAGGTTACAAAGTTTCAGGAACTTCTATTTCAATTATGTTAGTGTCACCAACATGAGTAGATGTAATCTCGGGTTTGAAACCAAAAGGGGCATATTATTCAGGCTGATCAATATCGAGAGGAGGGGCAAAAGTAGTTCCCGATGTTCCTGATTCAGTAGTTTGCATTTTCCTATGCCTCAGACGAGAGTTGGGAGTAGCCTTTGGAGGAAGAGGAGGCTTATTTTACATTCTATGTGAACAACGGGGAGGGGAATTTAGTTCTTCCACGTTGGAAAATAAATTTTATTAAAAATAAATAAATAAAATAAAAATAGGTTAATCTAGGCATAAAGGATTACCAAGAAATGGTGAAGTGCAATATATACCTTGGTGAATCAAGGACTTAACGTACGTCATCCAATCTCACCAAATGTTTTGTTCGGTGTATCACGATATACAAGGTCACAAACTTGGTAACCTATGGATGGATAGCAACCTATTGGGGACTCCCAAAATATAAGCGACGGTATGTGGGAGCATAGTCCATAGTAGTCTTGTCTAATGCTTAACCGTTCAATGATAGAGTTCCCATATACTTTACGTGCATGGAGTGCCACCAATCTACTTGAATGTACATGGAGTATGGTCCTATACACTCACATACGTGGAACACGATTTCACCCCCGAGATGCAACACTAGAAAAAATGGAACTCCTACGTTTAGCGACACTAGAAAACGTCTATATCCTATACCTATAAATGTTTGCGTTAATGTTACAAATGCTCCTTAGGTTGATTCAATAAATTTTATTGTTTATCTTTGACTATGTTTCAATTTTAGGGCTCACCATGAATGTCACTTGAATATCCTAAAATGAAAATCTAGCACGATAAAATCGAAATCCTTTCTCTTTCAATGGAAATCTAGCTAAGGAAGGAAAGAAACAATGAATATGCCACAAATAATATGCAATATTTAATTTCCTTTCCAATGCAATTGTTCCTATGTTAATGCACATGCAAAACCATAAATGCCATTGCAAATTTTTTCTTTTCACCACACTTAATTTCTAGAATGGAGAACGCTAAGATGTAAATCTTCAATTACTGATTCAATTACACTTTTTAGAATAAGGACTAAAACAAGAATTGGTCCAAGCAACTAGCAACTAAACGAAAACAATTTGCAAGTGACCAAGTGATAAGAACAAACAAAAAACAAAACCAAATGTTACCAAAGGTAAATAACAAAAATGAAAACCAAGTGGAGGCTTTAGAGAGACCACAAGACACTGAAGATTAAAGGAAGTTCAACTAAAAGTAGGTTGACCAAAGATAGGCTCAAGAACCAAGGAAAAATTCATGCAAAAACATGGAGCAACACTGGTGCAGAGGAGGCAACCATGCGTTGAAATATTGGTGCAAGGTGGGTGAGGGTGAGGTGCAATGCTCTGTTAAAGACATAAGGGGTGCATTGGGCTGGGGGAAAAGGATTCTGACACAAAAATTACAAAAAATACTCAATGAAATCACTTTCTATGTTTTTTCTTGGTTGGATGATATAGCAAAGGTATGTCAAGGAGGTAATCAAACATAATGGACAAGGAAACCACCAAGGGAATCCTTTGTTACCCAGTGAAGTCACCAATTTGTTATATGATATTTACGATTGCTAACAAAAGTATCTCCCCTAGGTCAGTCGGTAACCTAGAACAAGAAAGAGACAAGGAACACAATAATTTTCCTTAAAGTAGATAGATGACGGAGTGAGGCCTCCCTAGAATCCTTCACACATTTTTCTCCTTATTTAGGTTGGAAGCTCCAATTCCAGCTTTGAATGCCAAAATTAGAGCCTCCATAGTCAAATAACATAATCCAAGGAACTATGAGATTTATGTCATATCATCTAAGTACTTCATTCAATAGATGAATATGGTATTGAAATATATGAAATAACAACATCATATATAGGAAAACAATTAATTATTTGCATTAATATAAATAGAATGATATTACAACCATAAGTAGTAGATGATATTGTAGAAGAGATCCTCCAAGTTGTTGAATTCTCCCTTCCTTGTCACAATATGCACCTCCAATCACCCTAAATGCATGAAATCATGACCACTCACTACATCAGCATAAAGGAAGAATAACTCTCCAAAATCCAAATGCCAACCACACAGATGGTTGGGAATATATAGATAAGTATGGTGAGTTGGGAGTTCTTATCCAATTACCAATATAGGGTAATAGATCCACCTTTAATAGAGCGATAGGATCAAAGGACAAGTGTTGAAAACTCCAATGTAGGGAAGTATAGAATCCAAATGTTTTATCCAAGGTAAGTAGTTGAAACAAATTCTAGAAACTCTTAGAAGGGGAAGCTTCTAGAATACCAATCGTTCTCCTTGATCTGCAGAACCAACGTAGGTGCAAAGTGGAGCAACTTGTTGATGACCAATGCAGGCCATAGTGGAGCATTAGTCCTTAAACTGGCTCACATGAAGCAGTTTAGGGCTAAAATCTTGGAAATGAAAGGTATATGGTTAGGGATTTGTGTAAGATGGTGAGAAGTGGGAATAGGATTTTGATTGATCCCATTAGGAGGATCACTTATCATATGTGGCAAAATGGCCTATAAAAATTATGATATTGATGAATATAAACCATGTTTTGATATACCATATATCCCTCTACCATAAAAACTTCAGGGCATGATACCTGTATGACCAACTCCTTTAGTGATTTCAATTGCCTCCCAACCATACACATTGACCTTGTGTGTACATGTACATACTTTTCAATCTCCTTGACTTGGTGTATGAGTTAGTGTACTTATGCCTTGAAAAATGTCGAAGGTAGATACTTTTTCATTTCACACATTAGATGACGAATTTGTTTCCTCCAATAATTTGTCTTCTTTATCAATTTCTTTAGATGAAAACCATCTACAAATGAAGCAACCAAATCACATGTTTCAACAAAAAAAGTATATAGTACATGATCAAAAATAAAACACATGTAGTCAAATATAAGTTGTACAACAACTTAAAGAACAAATTACACTTTGCACATAAATCTCCACTTACCTCATATATTTTCCAAGATCATGTATAACGTGTTTGACATTGTTATCATAGTTTTTTGGGAGAGATAGAGGTAGAACTTGTTGGGCGTAGGAATTACACTTAAACAAACTGCTCAACACTTAAATTGTCAACCTGGGGGATTTGTAAACTTAGGGATGAAGCACAGGCAATGCCAAATATGGTATGAATATTTCTAATGTCAATCCCTACTTACTTTAAAGGAAAGATTACATAATCAAACTAAAAAGAGAAAAGGGCAACTTGAACCATCAAAATAACCTAAGACTGGAACAAGGAAGAATGCATTTCCAAAGGGGATTTAGAAATAAAGGGGCAATCAATCTAGCTAAATATTGATTAACTAGTGAGTGTGTGTTTTTCTTTAGCAGAGACACTTAGAAGTCTCATTACATGGGCCATTCAAACCTGCTTATGTAGAGATTTCCTTCTTGCACTAATCTGTCTTGTACTATCGCAGTCAGCTTGCACTAGTGCAGGAATAAATATTTATGCAGAGGGTATAAATGGTGTCTTTACTAAAAGCGTTTTACTTCCTGGAAGGGCTTGAAATTTTTCAGGTTTAGAGCACTCAGATCCCGTGGCAAGAAACTAGTTCTTGCATGAGATCAGAGCTTCTTGCATTTAGCATTTAGTTCTTAAAATAAGTGCCTAGTTATTGCAAGTGTTATTATACTGTTAAATCAAATTGCACACAAAAAATTAATGTTTTTGATTTTGATACAGTGCAGAAATAAAGAAACAATCCATATAATTTATCCATCATAAAGTATTTAATCAAAGCAAGAAAATTGCGAGAAGTAAACTAGAAAGGCTTGCTACATCACACCAATTTCCACTGGTGTAGGTTCATTTCTCCTGCTTGGACTAGGTGGGGAAAACAAACCAAATAGAACTGCAGAAAAGGAATAGCACACCAACGTGCACTGGTGCAGGTTTATTTCTCCTGCTTGGACCAGGTGGGAAAACCAATCTGAAATCAACTACAGAAAAGGAATAGCACACCAACATGTAATGGTGCAAGCTTATTTCTCTTGCTTGGACCAGGTGGGAAAACCAATTCGAAATCAACTACAAAAAAGGAATAGCACACCAATGTGCACTAGTCCAGGTTTATTTCTCCTGTTTGGATCAGGTAGGAAAACCAATTTGAAATCAGGTGCAGGAAAAGGAAATTTAACTACTTCACACAACGGATCTGCTTTCAGTCAAATAGGAATACATGTGCTTGAAATTAAATCACACTTGACAATATAAACATAAATTACAAGAAACAGGAAATAGGGTAAACGTGCTAGGTTGGTTGGGCCCTAGCCAACTAGTGCATTTCCCTTTCAAATAGAAACGTTGCTAATACTTTATTAATTCATCAGCTTTCAAACACAAAAATACGATTTATAAAACATGAGGTAGAGCTCTCTTCTTATTAATTCACTGAGGCAAATACATGCGTGAATACATAGTCCAGCCCAGATTTGGGCGATTACAAAATACAAGCATGTTATGCCTCTCTGCCTGAATCTTTGTTTTATACAAACTTCTATCAAAAACTATCTCATCCTATTTACATTCTCAATTATATAGATCTTTGGCCGAAGGCCAAAAAGATCATTTAACTAATTACATAAGCGATATGCAGAATTTAGCTTCTCTTCCTTCAAAATTAGATAGTTCAACAAAACTGGCCGTAGCCACTCTCCAGCTGTTCATTCTTCATAAATTCAATCTTGGCTACTTTTGGATCAATCTTGATGTTGTGGCCGAAGCTCTGTTGCCTTTAGATCGATCCTACTGTCATGGCTAAAGCTGCTTGAAACAAGGCGGTAATCAAGGAGGTTCGGATCTAGTGCAAGGATTTGTTGTGCTAGCACTGGTGCAAGATCTGACCTTGCACTAGGATCAACGGTTATGGTAAATACTTGACTATCAAATAAACATTGGAGATATCGATAAGTTACAAGAGTGATTATAAGCAAGAAATCATGTAATAAATAATTAATTAATGCTAAGTTGAGTTAAAATATGAAATATAAAGTTCATACAAAATATGTCATCGTTCTTGAACTAATGCAAGATGAGGGTGTCTAAGAGAGGTAAAACAACGGTAAATGGTTGTGATTTAGGAAGGGGAAAATGGAAAAAAGAGAGAATATTAGGGGGCTAGCATCCTTCCATCCATAAACTATTGTGTGTCCTCACACAACTCTTTACTACTGCAAAAAGCTTCAAAACTTTAAGCATTCCAGCCCAATCCTGCTCTAGCATACTGTCATTAGCCTGCATTGTTTCTGACTTCTTCTTTTTGATGTTATTTAGTTTCTTTGTCACCTTTTTAAGTCACTTAAAACATTGCGCAGCTTGTTACTTCCAGATTTTAACTTCTTTTTTCTTCTTCTGGATCTCTGATGTCAATTCTCCTCTACTATGTTCTTTATCCTCCTGTGCCTTGGCTACAAGCTGTTCTAAGCTCTGCACTTGAAGCTCTAGTTCAACTACCCGAGAAGCACGAGTTACCAAATCTTCTTCTTTGGCAGGGGCTGTGTCTTCCTCAGGGACCTCAATATCCATCATGGTTACATCAGGAAACCCTTCTTCCTTTGGTCCCTCTTCTTCTGGTTGTTCCTCCGCTGGTTCTTCTTCTTCTGGTTCTTCGTCCTTTGGTTCTTCTTCTCCTACCTTTCCTTCTTTTTCTTCTTCTTCTGTGGGTTCTTCTCCTCCTGCTTCTTATTTTGTGGGTTCTGCCTCTTCCTCTTCAGATTCTTCGTCTTCTTCTTCAAATTTTGCCTCTTCTTCTTTAGATTCCGCCTCTTCTTCTTCTGCTTCTTCATCGTCTGGTTCTTCTTCCTGTTCTTCTTCTCACGCTGGTGCTTCTTCTTGTAGTGGAGAAGGAGAGGATTCAATGCCCTATGGGGACTGTGATTTTTTTCCTGCATCAGATACTTTATTCTTTTTTGGGGGCTTTTTAATGAAATTAGCCAACAAAGCATCGTCTTCGACCTGTGAAAATTTTGCTGCATCCAAAAGGATTGATAGGCTATCATTTCCGAGGGTCTGTGTCTATACTGGAGGTGTAGAAGGAGTCTCTTAAACTAGTGCACTAGTTGTCTTGTGATTTGAAGATGGATCCTTTTTTTCTTTTTCAGATCATTTTCTTTTTGCACTGGTGCAAGAAGGACTCCCCTTTTTGTTTTTACTTAGGCCCTTGCTTGTGCTGGTGGGGTCGTCAATCTCCTTTCCAGCGGTTGTCTCTTTGTGCAACTATTTCAACATTGCCTCCCATGTCATACCTTTAACTTCTAGCTATTTCAGGACCAAAATTTTTATTAGGCCATGGTGATATAGCCTCGTGTCATCCTGATCTGCCTGTCCACCCTGCACACTTTTAGCCATTTTTCAAAGCTCTTAAGAAAAAAATAGGGGAAATTTATCCTCCACAGAACGTGCGAGCTGGCTTCAAAATGCTGCAACATCCTAAAATGATATACCAATGTGTGGTTGTATCTTCCCTCACAGGTCACAAACTTCTGTAGGATAAAAAGGAGGTCATTCCACTGTCCCTGCAAAGCACTGCGTGGAACTCCTACCTTCCAATCTACCTCTATCTTCTTATCAATGACGAAACATTGCTATCGCTTCTGTTCTAGCTTCTAATTTTTAAACCATTGTTCACCAGTGTTCTCCAAGCCTATCACTACTGCTATAAATTCTTCTGTGACTTTAAATTTGAGAGGCCCAATTTACACTCGGTCGTTTCTGAAACTCTTGGCAAACTGTAAAGCCACTTCTTTATCGTGCCCATCAAAGTTTTACAAGAACTAAAGAAGACCCGAGTCTCACAATAGTCCAAGACTATTGTCATACTCGGCAGTCTGCTCTACCTAACTGAGAGACAAGGGTACATTTCGAATAGGTGGCACCGCTGCTTAATGACTATGAATAGTTAAGAATTTTACATGCAATACTGGGGAAATCAGCTCTTATAACTAGAGATCCAACTGTCCACCATCCTTTCCATATTATCATCATTTCATTCGTCGTAGATGCATGACAACTTTGAGCTCAGGCCGGACTGGTACTTGCGGCGGTGTTTTAATGGCTATGTGAGGTAATCATTATGTGTGAAGGACATCTAGGATTATGGTGAAGAGGGGTAATTATGTCCAAGAAATGGTTAAAACATTTCCGTATTCCTTCATAATACAAAAAATAACTTAGCATTCATTAGAGAAAGATCACAATTTCTAACTTAAAAACACCTTCTACTTTAAATAATTTTGTCCTAGTTAGTATGATAGCATAAGTACTTGTCGGCTAAGTGAAAGACTTCATATAAATTTTCATGATGACCACTTTTCTATGCTGTATGTTATGAAAAGAATAACTTGTACTATGTTTTCTTCGCCCTTTCTTGATGCTTCAGAGCATATCCTTTTGCTCTTTGTGCGTGAGATCCTGAAATAAATTCATGAGGGAATAAAGAAGTGGGAAAAGTGAATTTTCAGAATGGGAAGGAATTCTATTACAGGGATTCCAGGAATAGTACCAAAAGAGGGAATAAACATAAATGGGATAGGGAAGAAAAATTTCAAGGGTAAGTGGGATTTTTTCGAAGCGGGCAGGGTAAATTTAGAAGAATGTGGGAAGGTTAATCATTATGGGATGAAGAAGAAAACTGAGGGAATATTACAAAAGTAGAATATGAAGAAAGGCATAATTTTTTTTGGAAGGTCTTCCTGCACTGGTGTAAGAAAAAATAACTCCAATGAAAACTAAGCGTTACTAGAGTAAAAATATCCATGCTAATTACCGCAATTGTATAAAGGTTGGTTCTGCTGAACCTGATTTTTCTTGGTGGTCAGTAGCATATCTAAAGATCAAGCAACATTTTATTTTTATTAGAAATTTTTGATCTTCCAGCCAGCAAGATGGTTTTCAGGTTGATCCTTCTACAATCACGTCAACGAACTGATTTGCATAATTATAGGAAAATACTTTTTCTTTACTTTTTTCTATATTTTTTTTATTTTTATTTTTAAGAAGAAACATAATTCATGTTTTCAAAAGGTTGGTATTACCATTCACCACTACTGTCCCAAATTGTTGTTGGACTTATTGTGTAAAATCTTTCCTGGTAGGTGGTTGAAAATACTTCTTTAACCTGTGTCCATTTACTAAGAATATTGAATTTTGTCCATTAATATTTTTAACTTCTATTGCTCCATTCTCAAATACTCGGATCACTTCATAAGGTCCCATCCAACATGTATGGAATTTCCCTTTAAAGATTTTAAATCTAGAATCATAAAGGAGCACCCAATCACCTGGTTGGAATTTATTTTTCTAAATAGACTTGGCATGCCACCTTTTACGTTGCTGCTGAATTAATATGTTCTGCTGAACAACATCCCTACAAAATTCATCTAACTCATTTAATTGGAGAAGACACTGTTGTTGTGCTTCATAGAGATCTAGTCCTAACTGAACTACAGTTCTGAAAGTTTTTATCTGGAATTCAATTGGTAACAAAACTTGTTTGCCATATACCAGCTCATATGGTGTATGTCCCTTGCTATATGTCCAAGTGGTTTTGTATGCCCACAAATCCTCTGGTAATCTTTTATCCCGGTCCTTCCGATGCATATTTATTGTCTTTGTCAGAATGGATTCGATCACTTTGTTCGTGGATTCCACCTGCCCATTTGCTTGCAGGTGATATAGCTTGGATTTCCTGTGCTAGATCTTGTATTGCTCCATCACACCCTGTACCAGATTAGAAATAAACTACAGACCATTGCAAGAAACAATTTCTCTAGGCACACCAAATCTAGTAAAGATCCGAGCAAAAAGAAAATCAAAAACAACTTTTTCTATAGCAAAAGAAATAACTTTAGCTTCTACCCATTTTGTAACAAAATCTGTACAAACCAAGATATGCTTTTTACTTAATGATGTTGGTTTTATTGGCCCTATAAAATCAATAGCCCATTTTTCAAATGGCTCAATCATAATATGGGGGCATAAAGGCATTTCATTGGTTTGATTAGGCTGGCCCATTCATTGACAGCTATCACAATGCCTAACATACTGTTTGGCATCCTTAAACAAGGAAGGCCAAAAGTAACCAGCACATAATACTTTATATGCAGTCTACTTATCAGTGAGGTGGCCTCCTCAAGGTTCATCATGAGGAGATTTCAATATGTCAAACACTTCCTCCTCTCTTACACACCTACGGATAATCAGATCTAGACTATTGCAAAAGAGATCTCCTCGAATCCATGAATATGCAACACTTTTCTAAACAATACTTCGCTTTTCATGGGTGGACAAGTGGGGTGGTGTTCTCCCAATAACCGTGTAATTAGCAATGTCAACAAACCATGGGGAATCCGTTGAAATAGAAAAAATATGTTCGTCCGGAAAATCATCATTAACAGGAGTTGCTTCACGAGGATTATCTAATCTAGAAAGAAAATCTTCTCCAACATTAGATTTTCCTGGTCTATCAACAATAGTAATATTAATTTCCTACAACGATAGTAATAACCTAGTCACTCTACCGCTAGTTAATGATTTATTCATCAAATGTTTAATCGAAGAATCATTAGTATGCACAAATACTTCATATCCTATAATATAGTGCCTGAACTTATTAATTGCAAAAATTACAGCTAAAAACTCTTTCTCTATAACTGTATAATTTAATTCAGCAGAAGACAAATTCTTAATAATATAATAAATAGCATAGGATTGCTTATTTTCCTCTTGTCCTAAAGTTCTGCTAATAGCCAAATCTGAAGCATCAGAGGAAATGTGAAAAGCCAGAGACGAGTTAGGACCTCTTAAAATTGGTGCATGTACTAATTTGTCCTTTAATGTTTCAAAAGACTGTTAGAAGAAAATTAGGAAAATAGGATTGGAAGAAAGGGGAAAGCACCAAGCACTGTAATCCTAATGTTTTTTAATGAAAATGTCAACTTTTTGGCATCATATATTTCTCTGAGTAATTTGCGTGCTATTTAGTGCACCAACCCCTACTGAGGAGGAAGGCCCCTCCTTCCTATTTGGGATCACTGATTAAGTAGGATACAATAATTTTTTGTATTAATTATTCTCAGTTATGTGATTGTTTTTTCTGTCAAATTTATTTATGAGTTATTGATCGTAGAGAGCTTTTGAATGGTGTGACAACATAAGCCTTGGATTGGTACCTCTTATTAGTGTTGCATTGACTTATTTACTTTTTTGTTATACATTGGATTGGACTTTCTTTGAATGTTTGTGTTCAAAATTTGATTGAGTGATCAATGTCTTACAGGAGCGTTGTTTGTGAATGAGAGTGGTTGCGTAACAAAGTGATTTATTCTACAATTGTGTGACTCTTTTCTCATTGTGTTGAAGAGTGTAATAACTTGAATGTTTGCTAAGAGTGAGTTTGCAACGACCTTGGTTTGAGATTCATTATGATACTTATCATTTTTCCTTGCATAGACTTTGTTTGATAGCCTTGTAAAACAACTCCTACTCGAATTGAAAATTAATGTAAGAGTGAACCTGTTGCTCTAAATTAAAGGAACAATTGTTTCACCTGCAATTTTGGCACCGTTGTTGCGGAAGGCTATTAGAGGTGCATTTGTGGCTATTTTATTTGCATGCATTGATTAGAAGTGTGATAGATGTGTCCTTGATTTTCAGGGTTCTGTGTGGTAAGACGAGAGGTAATAACCTGCCCATAGCTTCAACATAATAAAGCAAGCTTGGCCTTGCTTCAATCAAGGTAGATAGGATTGCATTACATGAGTAGTGAAGAAGAAAAATATGGTGCCCCTAAACAAACTAACTATGAAGGTAGAAGAGGAAGCGGAAGGAAGAAACATAATTAGGATTTGGGATGGAAAACTTATATACAAGAAATTATTTCGAAGACTAAAGTAGAATCCTCCACTTAGTGGAAGGTGATAAATATGAAGGAACCTATTAAAACTACCCCATATAAACCAGTCTCTCTTGATACGTCTTTCCTGGGAAAGCAGATAGAGTTTGAGGAAGCTTTGAAAACAAGCTCTAGGATCTATAGTCCTTCTATAGCAGCAGGAGGTGAGGATCAAATTTTGAAGGAAGGTTACGAGGATACATACCTAATTGATCAAGGATTGACCCGTCAAGAATGATCGTTTGTTCATCATACTTTAGAATTTGGTAGTGTAGTGAAACAACTTGCCGATATAGAGAATAAAAGTGGTTTGTTAGTATCATCAGAGCCATCTAAACATGCTGAGCAGGTTGAAAAACCTGAGCAGTCTAAGCAGCCCTCATCACCAAGGGAAGAATAATCTCCGCCATCATAGGAACCACCTATAACAATTCCTTTGAATTTTTAACAAAATATCATCACCAAAAGTTCATTTACTATTTTTTATTTTCCCATTGGGAATCTTCAAGGGCATGCTCTAATGAATAACACGCCTTTATTTACACTCCCTACTTTTCAAGTTATGGTCTTAGAAGTCCCTGACACATTACTTTTTGAGTTTTATATCATTTGTAGAAGTTTTGACTACAACACTAAAGAACAAGAGTTGAAGGTGTTTCCAGCCACATTAAAATGGGAATCATTGAGATGGTATATGGGACTCAGTGGAGGGACTATTAGTACCTGGTATATGGGACTTGAAAAATGAGATATTTGTGATTTCTCATACACTACATCAGAGTTTGGAGGAATATGTTGAACGTTTTTAGTACAGTTTGCAAAAGTCTCAACACAAAATTTTGGATAAGGAGATATTTAAGACAATCTTGATTAAGGGAACGAGGAATCAAAGCTTTAATATGTTGAGTATTTTGGGTAATGAGATATATCTAAGGATTCCTATGATGACATAATTCATGTTTCTCGAAGGAGCTCCATAGGACCTACTAGAAATCAAAACCATGACACATGATGAATTTTCTAGGTTTTTGATGTCAACAAATAATGGCACAACTTCTCCAGAAATTGGGAATTTGTTAGAGAATTTCAAATTTGACATCATGAGTTCAATGTCTTCCTAGATTGATATTATAAGAAAAAATAGAAATAGAGAGAGGCTGAGTGAACATTGGCCATTTTTTGCTCACGGTGTAGAAATAAGCACCCTTTGCAGGAATGCCTACTCAATAGTTGCACCATATGTGACTGTGATAATGGCACAAATCAATGTCCTTCATTACCTCAACTTAAGTTGATTTACAAGGAAGTAGGGGAGATGTTTAAGCCACCTACTTTGTTGGATTTGAAAATCCTTGCAACCTAGACCACCAGGTACGGTGCAAGACTCTTTTTCTCCTTTCAATTCTTGGTCTAATGTATATAATGTTTAACAAAAACCTCAATAGTTTCATGGAAGACCGCAAACCTTTTTTGGTTCAATATCCTCTACCTTGCTCTAAGTGTCTTATTCCTTCCTAGCCTCAACCTTGGCGAGGACCTTCTCTCCCAAACTATATGCATGTGCAATTACTGATGCAATAATAGTAACAACTCCCTTCCAATGTGGCTATGAGTGCTCCTTTGATGTGCCCTCAACTTCCTATGCAACCCAATCCTAACCCTAATAATAAGGTAGTACAATAGATGAAATCCTCAACTTTACCTACTTACTACATTTCACCAATAGAATGTAATGAGATTTGACCTCACTCAGGTAGGATAGTAAGCCCCACTCCTCCTCCTATCATAATATAAAATAAGGAAGAAAACCTATTAGGAGGAGAAGAGGTGATTAAAGGTTTTGTAGGAAACAAGAAGTTGTAACAACAAGCTATACACATAATGTTAAAATAATGGATGGAACTAAAACAACTAGCACTACAACTAGTTCTTCCATAACAACCAATGGCACTATAACAATAGGTGTTTCCCCAACATTGAAACCTATAACAAATACTCAAAACGAGACCTATTTGAGCTCTCCTTATCCTTATATATTAACTGAGACCGAAAATGTTCATCAAACTCAATCTGACTTCTTAACAGAATGGAAAAATTTGCATGTTTTGATTCCTTTTCTT
Organism: Pinus taeda; assembly: GCA_000404065.3. Taxonomy (NCBI): domain Eukaryota; kingdom Viridiplantae; phylum Streptophyta; class Pinopsida; order Pinales; family Pinaceae; genus Pinus; species Pinus taeda. Next base: position 10,620 of record APFE031048789.1, on the reverse strand, counting down.
CAAGAAATTCAGGATGTTGCCATTTATGCTAAAATGATTAAGGAATTGTGGGTCAAAAAACTAGGCAGGAAGCCTTGGGACCCTCCTAATGCACATTTTACTAGGACCCCAAGAGTCCCACTATAACTGTTCATATTGGTGGAAAAGCTCCTTCTACTAATTTTATTGATTTAGGAGCTACCATCAATATAATGGCTAATGAAACAACATAGCTACTTTGGCTTACTAATTTAAGACTAAATCCCACTATTTTAGAATTAGTAGATAGGTCTAAAATACGACGTGGAGGGATATTAGAAGATGTTATCATTTCGATTGGTTCTTGGTAGTACCCAGCAGATTTCATGGTGCTTCGACTCAAAACATGATTGGATGCACACCCCTTGATTTTAGGAAGACCGTGGATGGAAAATTTTGATGCTTATATTGGATGTAGGTTTGGATGTATGACTATATCGAATGGACATACTACGAAGAACCTTGTCCTTTACCCTCCTACTAAGCCAAGTTTTAGATCTGAAAATCATCCACATTCAGAATATGAGTTAGAAGAAATTGATGCTCGTCTAGTACTCACTATAAGTAAAGCTTTATAGTTTACAAGTGAAACTGAAGATGGTGATATTATTAATTTTATTAATGACCCATCTATTGTTACACCTTGTACCTTCTAGTTGTTAAATGTTGCAATAGATAAGTCTAATGAGGAAGAACTTTATGATGAACATGGTATACAAGATATGCTTACTACCTCTGATCTTAGAAGTATACCAGTGGAAATTGAGACTAGAAAAAACCCCCCAAGAAACATTAAAAAGCAACTTGAAAATGAAATGTGTTGATGCTCCATCGACACATTTTTTTTCGAGCTAAATTTCCAACATTTTTTAAAAATGACATTAGAAATCAAATTCTTTTACCAAAAAACACCGTGAAAAAGAAAAAGTGTTAATACTAGAATACCTTTTTTTTTTTCCTTGGGGGGTGTAATTTTTCAACATTTTTTACCAATGGCATTAAAGATAAAATATCATGACTCTGAAAAAATTAATATTCCAGTGATTTTCAGACATTGCCTTAAAGATAGAATATCACGTTTTTTAAAAGCCTTAAAATTCCAACAGTTTTAAGCCATGGCGTTAAAGATAAATAACTGGTTTGAACCATATCATTAAAGATAAAATATCATGAATTAGGAAAACCTTAAAATTTTGATAATTTTTCAACCATGGAATTGAAACCAAATATCATGAATACAAAAAACCTTAAGTTTTCAACATATTTCAACCATGGCATTATGGAAAAATTATATGAGTAAAAAAAACTTGAAAAATAAACACCTAAATGAAATAGTCATTATATCAAGAGTAATTTCTTTTTTAAATGCTAAATGTACAATATTTTAAAATCTTTGCCTAAGGCAACTTGACTCATTGCAACAAAAAATTAAAAATCAACCATCGAATTGACATGTAGTGTAGATGAACTCGATCCATTGCAATGAAAACTTAAAAATCAACCATGAAATTGACACACTATGAGGGTAGACTTGATCCATTATAACAAAGGCTTTAAAATCAGCTATTAAATTGACACATAATGGGTGAGGTTGCTAGTCAAGGATCGACATGAACCCTGTAGAAAAAATAAAATAAAATAAAAGCAAATAAATACATAAATATATAAAAATAGAAAGTACAAAACAAAACAAAAATTAAAGCATTGAAAAAAAGTTAAACATAACACACACACAAAAAAAAACTCAAATAAACAAAAAGTAAAAAAATAAAAAATTAAAATATTATATTAAAACATAAAGAAAAATGACAAAAAAAAATCAATCTAAAAACATAATTTAAGAGAAAAATTTAAAAGTTAAGACCAAAAAGATAATACAAAAAAAACAAATAAACAAACAACGGAATTGGGATAATTAAACAAAAACAAATAAATAAATAAAACATAAAAATAAATAAAAACATTATAATAATAAACATTAAACAAAAAAATAATTATACTATTTTTATTTAAAAAAAAACTAAAAAAATATGAATTACTTTCTATTTTTTATTTTTTAATTTATTTTTAATTCTTTTCATTTATATTTTTATTTTACCTTTTTTTATGATTTTTAATTTTATTTTTAAATTTATTGTATATTTTATTTTTTGCATTTTTGAATTTTAATTCTTTTTTTTTAAATTGTGTGTTTTAATTTTTTTAACATTTTTCAATTTTATTTTTACTTCAAATTTTATTTGAATCAATTTTTTGGAAAGATACTTCAAATGTCATCATTTTTGGATATAAAATTCATAAAAAAAATTGTAAATTTTGTTGTTTTTCTTTTTTCTATTCAAATTTGTATTAAAAGTATTTTTATTTAACACGTCATTTTTACAAAGAAACCCTGAAATACATACTTTTTTAATTATATCTAATGCAAAATGTGTATTTTTTGTCGAGTGTTTAAAATTGTCATTTTTGATTCACACAAATTTGATGTGTATTGAATTATTAATTAACAATATATAAATATATAAAAAATCCTAACCTAAAAGTAATATATATTTTTTAATTTTGCAAGATAAATAAATAATTTCATTATAAAAAAACCATTGCAAAGAAAAACAAAAATCATGAGTTCAGAAACCCCTTAAAAAACAAACATCTTAGGATGAAAAAAATGAAGAGGAATAAGACAACTTGAAAATTGGTTAAATAATAAACATTTTTAAAAAAATTGGGCATACTTAAAAGATATGAAAATTTAAAGTATAAAAAATATGCCTGAAAGAAAGGTGAATTCTTTTGAAAATGCACATGAAAATCACCTACATTTAAAAAAATCAGCGATACTTAATATATCAAAAAATTTATCGTGTCCAAAATCAGCACCCCAAAAAAGGGGTTGATGTTGCATCAACGCTTTTCATATTGGCATGAAAATCACTAACATTTAAAACCAATATATGCATGCTTAATACATAAAAAAAATAAATTAAAGTCTCCAAAATATGCCCAAAACAAAATGTGTATTTTGAATCAACACTTTTAAAAATCGGATGTTTTTTTGTTGCCTCTAAAAAGTGAGAACTCGGTTCAGTACCCATTTGATTGGAAACTACATTCCTAACTTATCTACTGAGCAAAGAGAGAAATTTTTGTTGTTACATAGAAAATATAAGAAAGATTTTGCATAGGATTATAAAGAAAATAAGGTTATCCATCCCAACTTATGTACCTATTGTAGTGACTCCAACACCCTCTGAAAATTTTGGCCTACACTCAAATTTGGGAGCCTACTGCAGATCATGTGATCGGTCATTCCTTAGTCACTTATTGGTAAGATGAAAATTTGAATCTCCCTTCTCCGATCTCAAGAGTCATTCACGGTTTTATATCATAGAAAAAGTGTCATCTTTGGGCTTGGGAGTTATTACTTGTCATGCTAAGTGAAGTTTTGGTTTTCTTCCAGGGGAAATATTTGTGAAAATGAGTTTTTCTCATCATATAGACATGTTTCGCACACATTTCCATCGTTTCATGCACTATTATGCAAGTGTCATCATTTTCCTAAAAAATTCTATCGTCAGAGCCGCACTTGTCGTAAGCTACCAAAAAGGTTGTTGCATTAAGTGAAGTATGTTTTCATATGTTATGGATGATCTATGCTATAGCACTAACTATCCAAGTGTGTGGTTACAATCAATTTCTATCTCTTTTCACATTGGTCCCTCTGATCCCACACTTCGCCAAATTCTGGAGGATTCCTAGAAACCTAGCCTCTGTAGGCACTACGCAATTGCTTCCCTCAGTGGGCGCTATGAAGTCTTATCCCTCAGTCCAGCCTAATCACTAAGCCTTCTCCCCCTAACCTTAAACCAATTCCGGCTCAGTCGGTGGATTATAATGCAACATCTTAGACTAGGGCTTTATTAAAATAATATCATCTTTTCATGAGTGGATTACAGATACATGAATTCTACCAGGCTATGGAAAGATGATTATGAAGGAGATGAAGAAGGAGGACATGCTAGATGATACCTAAGGAGATGAGGAGAAAAGATAATTATCAGATAAGAAGACCAAAGAACCGAGGGTATGGTAGAATATCAGAACTACATGACCACTCCATCTGATTCATAACCCTTTGGAGGGTAGGTATGAAAAAAAAAACATATTTCATGAAGTTTAAATACACCTCTTAGCATGGGATGAATGATAGCTTCTCATTGTCATATCATTATGTCTTTAATGACATGTATGGTTACAAACACTCAAATTCATTCCATGTGTTTTCTCCAAGTGTTTTTCTCCCGTTCGCTTGTTGGGTCAACTATCATCTTTTGGCATGTTGATTGTTATGTCATGTTTGCAAGTCCTTTATGGTGGTTTCGAAGGTCAAAATCTATGTATATGAGTTATCCTAACCATGTAAACATTATTTTCACTCATGCACAAAGTCTTCAAGACTGTCACATAAGTGTTTTCACGATCCTAAAGCCTATATCAAGTGTCACACTTGTCACTTATTTTCATGAGATGGTCACACAAAGGGTAATTTTTTGTTTGTTTCCCCACTGGTCTATGTTGTTGTGTCCTAGAAGTATGTTAAGTGTGTGATAACATTTCAAGTTCATCACAAGTCTATCTTCCTCTCGCACTTAGCCATTTTCTAAAAATCTTCTCGATTGGGCAAACCAAGTGCACTATACCTTGACTGAACTACACATCGCACAGTCTCACCTCTCAGTGTTGTGACCTTGATATTGGGAATGACACAGTGTGCAGTCATTATCCTATAGGGAAATTGCTTTGCAAAATTCTAGAACTGAGTAACCTTCCTTAACCTGCATAATTGCATAGCAGTTCCTCCCTGTCTGACTTGAACTATGGACTTCGCACTATCAATCCTAAAGATTTCCCCTTTCCTATTGAAACCCTACAATGTGCAAAGAACCCAACCTCCTTTGGCCTCCAGAACTGTGCACAGGTGTCTTTCAGTGCCCTCCCTCATCGAGATCTCACTACCCCCAAGAACTGTGTATATTTTTCCTCCTGGCCTTTCTGCTGCCCAATTGTCCTTGCCTTTGAAAATGGTGTAGAAATGATCCCTCATGTCCTCATCTCGCATCAACCACTTATGGCTTGAACTATGCAATTCTAACACCTAGTGTCAACTGCACAATTTTTCGGATTATGCTGAAAAGTTCCTTAGTCAAGCCTAAGCTACACTCTACACAGTCTCAGCAATCGACCCCTCTCCGTATCACCTAGAAATACAAAATGTGTAGTTACTGGGCCCTCTCTCCTAGCCTGTCACTTGTCCTGGGATCAGTTCATGGATAACAATGCAGCATCTTAGACTAGGGAGTTTTTGGATTGATGTTGTCCCGTCACGAGCGAATTGCAAGAAAATGTATACTATTAAGTCATGACGAGATGATGAGGAAGGAGAAGAAGGAGGAAAGAACGCCTAAGACTCCCTCGTAGAAAAGGGACAAAAGTTTGCAACCACCTCCCAAGACTAAATATCACTGAAGACCCCTCATCATTAAGATATGTAGAGGAAATGAGAAATCATATCCAAGAACACATCTATCACTCATTAGCAATAACCTCTTGATGTTGCCACATCATCAAGTCAATTCACATGATCAGTGTCATATCAAGTCATGTTATGAGTTCTCATATCCCACATCACCACTATGGGCCATGTTTTAAATCAAATGTATTGTAAAGTGAAATTCCAATGGACACAAAAGAATGTGAAGATTCATGTAAGTTGAAAAGTCATAGGAAGTTGAGCATTCATGAGGGTAGTCAAAGAGTCACAAGGGGGAAGCACCACCCTTGGTTATATATACCCCCTCATTTTACGAGAAAAGGAATTTTCACCTTGGCTCCTCCCACAAAGAATTAGAGAGATCAATTAGTTCTTTGAGGAGAAAGGAGTGTCTCCAATGTCCCACTACTGGGGCTAGTGATGTGCAATGTAAATATATGTCTTGGAAATTTTTCTTAATTACGTAACCCTTTTTAGGCCAACACATTTTCATGGATGAATTATGAATTTTTGTAAGACTATTCAGTGAATGTTTGTATTTCGTGTTTACTTTCACATGTACTAAGATAGTTGGACTAATTTGGTTGTTTTACTACTTATCTTGTTGGGAATGTTGTGTAATGTTTGTCATTGTTGTCTCATCCTTGTGGACTATTTTGTGGGATACTAGAGAAAATTTCCCTTTCTTATTGGTTATAACGACCGTCACATCCACTATGGACTATTCCAATAGATGTTATACTAATATCCCCTTGTTCATTGGTTATAAAAATTGCCGCATTTTTTGTGGACTATTCAGCGGGACGTTAGACAAGTCCTTATGGTTCATTTGTGTCTCTTCCTATGTGGTACTATTACCTATCACTTAGAGGCTCACTTTTCTCCCCCTTTTGTAGTAAGAGAACCTATACACAATTGTGTTGCACACTCACCAGGTACACTCCCCTTACTGTTCGAAGATACCACTGCATCACTCTCTTGTGCTAATAGCTAGAGCCAAGGAAAACCTTTAAGGATTTGGAAATCAAGACTTCATACTAGATGGGTCTCCTACACCAAACAATGAGAGGTATTATTTGGACTTAATATCAGGGATATCACCTTGGTTGATAGATTTCTAGCACCATCAACAAAACGGTGCTAGAAGAAGGTCCATATGACAAGTTGAGCCCATTTCATGTGGTTTTAATCTCTTATCTAAGATGGCTCATACAGAAATTGTACTCTTAGGGTGTGTTAGGGTCCCACCCTAACCTCCTTATTCATGTCATGGGATGACGTCATAGTCAAGAGTCAATAAAGCCCATATTAATATTTGTAAGTGGTGAACCTGCAATTAATGAAGGGACCACAGTTAGTTGCAAATGGGCGGTAGTATTAAATAAAGGGTAAATCGGCGGTAGTATTAGATAGATGGTATTAATAAAAACCACGGTATTGGCCCGTGGTATTGCATGTATGAGTCATATATAAAGGATAGAGACTCCCTGCGAGGAGTATCGTGTCTTGTTTTGTAATCGAGCTCTGCTCTATTGGAGGTTGCCCCCTCGAAGAGGCCTGTGAACATTTCTTTCTGAGTAATAAAATCATTGCTATTCTGTGTTCTGGGTATATTTTCTTCGCATATTCTGTGTTCTGGGTATTTTTTCTCGCATATTCTCTGTTCGGTATTACTTTGCAGGTTAAGAAGCATAACAAGTGGTATCAGAGCACTTTCCAGGGCTCGGTGGGATCTCCAAATTTTAGCAAATTTTTTTTGGCTAGAGACGTGTTTCGACGTCTTTAAACCACGGGATCTGTCGTTAAGCACATAAACCTGCGGATTTGGGGAGGCATGCACGCAGGAAATACAAGAGGTGGTCACGTCTGTTGGACTCCCTTGTAACCCCTGTGGGTACCCCTTCGAGTAGTAGCGCATTAGACAGAACCGTGCACGGACTGTCTTCCATGTACCCTCTGGGTATATAGGAAGCCCCATAGCTACCTTGGAGCCTCGCCATAGATAAACTTTCGGCCATCTTGTGGCTACAGTACGCCGAGAACAGCACTCGGAGAGATTGCTCGCCCGTACGATAGAGTAGTCGGGTTGTACGGCTAAGGGTACGGTCGATCCTCCTTAGTTAGAGCCCTGAAACATTGGGCCGAGTACTACTGTCAGACCCTTATGTATATTGCGATCTGTAGCACCTGACACTCCTCAAGACCATAGTTCCCTTTCTATCAGGGGATCGCACATCATCTATTCTAGATCAGCGAGTGCAGCAGCAGCAGACATCAGTCCCGCAGCTCTATCCGATCAGCAGCATCAGTGATCCACGATCCAGATCTCTCAGATCCACCAGATCAGAGTAGTTGTGAAGGGTTCCTGTGCCTGGCTATAATTTTCGCAGGACTTTTGGCGGCAATGACATTTTGAGGATTTGACGACTGCAGTATTGATCAAGAAGGAGTAAAACTCCGTCAGGAGTTTTCTGTAAAAAAAAAAAAAAAAAAAAAAAAAAAGTCTGAGATCCTCCGAAGCACTTATTTGTGATCTAGCCCATTAGCATCAGGACAACGAACTGAGCATGGTGGTACCATTCAATTTCTGCACTTTTTTTTTTTTTTTTGCGGTCCCAATTTTTCAGCAAGTTGGTGTATGGTAGCAACTAGAGCTCAAGCAATGGCCAATGAAAGACTAAACAAAATTGAAACAACTATGAACGAGCTCAAAAATATGCTTGACGACCTATCTAACATGGTAGGGCAAGCCTTCGTTAAGGGCAAGGAGCCAGCTCTCGAGGACCACTATAATTACCATGAGGGTAAGTCTAGCCACTCTCCTCACGCATGGCGCACCCATCCACCGCCCAACAGAGATCTCCCACTCAGTCAGCGACCTCCCAAGTTGGGTATGCAGAAATTTGACGGTTCTAACCCGTCCGCATGGCTAGCACAAATGGAACAGTATTTCGAATTAAATCGTCTCCAAGATGATTGGACTAAGACTAGAGTGGCGAAAATGTACTTGGACAGCCAACGATGGTAATGGGCATTATGGCATCAGTGTCGCAATGCACCTTTTTCGAGTTCGGTCCAATTTACCAAAGCTCTTCGAGATCGCTTTGAACAGGGAGACTCCTTTTTGGGCAGTCTCACTAAGCTCCGACAGACGGGTACAGTGGATGAATATATCACCGCTTTTAAAGCCTTAGCCTTCCGCACTCAGCATCTCTCCGATGAGTTCTACACGGAATGTTTTATCAGTGGTCTTAAAGAAGCCATCAAAGCTCAAGTTCTACTCCACCACCCTCCCACATGGTCGGAAGCTTGCCAGGTAGCCCGTAAGGTGGAACGTGCCACAACAGCCTAATACAGCCGCCCAATTTCCCCACTAAAGGTCGTCCCCCACAAGCTCATACCACGACTCAGACACTTAAGGTCCAAAAGGTATCACCTCAGGAAATGGTTGAGAGAAGGAAGCAAGGACTATGTTACTACTGTGATGAAAAATATTCCCCTGGCCATAAATGTAAGGAGCCCAAGTTTTTTCAAATTGATGCCACTGACTACAGCTCCACTGAGGAAGATCCACCTCTTGAGGAA
>APFE031048783.1:0-32850 GCA_000404065.3 Pinus taeda | reverse complement strand
ATAACCATTTCCTTAGGCTTTTGTCGTTTTAAGCTTTTTAGTTTGTTTTTGGATTTTATTCTTTTCTTAATGTGTGGTGATGACAGTGAAGTGTGAAGTGTGTGGAGTGTAAATGGTGATGATTTCTAAACTTGAAAAATGCTCAAAAGAAAGTTTTACAGCAACTGAAATGAAACCAATTCTTAAGAGAAAACAAAATGCATCAAAAAGCGAACTAATGGCAATGGCCCAGTATCCTTGCTGCTGAAAATGAAAAGAAAGCAAAAACTTGAAAAACAACTCAAACTTAAAGTAAAGCAGCTAATTCACACTACTTGAGGTTTTTAGATCCTTTGCCCCTTGGCTCAATCTACCTTGGGGGAGTAATCATGAGCATAACAAGCAATATGATATTTAACTGTTCAAGAAAGTAAATTGCATAAGGAAACTAATCATACTACTTGAATTCTTCAAATCCTTTACCTCTCATCTCAATCTACCTTGGGGAAGTAATCATGATCATAACAAGCAGTATGACAACTAAATGTAAAAAGAAATTAATCACACTACTTAGACTCTTCTAGTTCTTTACCATTCAACTCAATCTACTTTATGGAAAGCAACTATGAGTAAGTAATACGACAACTAAATCATACTACAGTTAGTAATCTTCTGATCTCCTGCTGCTATAGTCATTTGACCACAGAGAGAAATCATAAATTGTTAAGCAGTATGATATCTAACTAGCAGAAAAAGAAATAAACAAATAACAACTTGAAAAGGACAATGCTAAATGTAAACTGCAGAAAATAAAGGTTAGCAGGAAGGACAAGATGATCACATATGCCAAAAGTTATTAAAAAAATGAAAGATTGCCCGGGCTGCCTAAGAGAACCTGAAAAAAAACATTGATCAGTTTACAGCTCTAAGAAAACAAAAGTAAAGATATGGACAACAAAAACATAAAGCATATTATGTACAAACTAATGATAAAACAAAAGCATAATGAAACTAAACAAATACTTTACAGGGCTTCAACGTACAGGGGCCCTCTGCCACTTTAGCCAATCAAATAATCACAAGACTATCTTCAGAAAGGTCTTCTCATGTATTTAAATCAACAACATATAAAACAGTCGGGTGACAAGATAACTAGCAGTGTGCGGAAATTACATAAACAGTTAGGAATTTCTATGCATCCAAAAGTCTCTTTATAGCGTTCAAAAATGCGTCATTTATAATGTAAAAATTCTACAGTTAACTGATCAACTACTATGCTATTAACTGCGTGCCATAGACACGTAGATCTCTTCAGCCGAGATCTAGTGTAACTGTCGTTATGCTTCTTAAATCTTTAGAGTGGTTGGCTGTTAGATTCATTGTTCAAGAACGATCCTCAGGTGCGCTGGAGCCTCCGTGAGCTTGGAACTAGGCCACGTATCATTCACGTGCCCAAAACAGTGACGTGCCACCGCTGAACTCTTTGGTTGGCCACGTCTTTGACTTTAGTTGACCGCGGCCTCTAATGGATGATTTGGCCGGTTCGAAGGGACACGATCCATGTACATGCCTTCTAGAGCTTGCCCATGTAGCCCGTTCCTTCAGAAGACACCTGGAGCACAGCTTTTAACAAAATAGCTGCGGAATCCTGTGCTGGCTGCGGAAACCTGTGCTGGCTGCGGAAATCTACAAATTTCCGCAGCTGCATGAACAAAAAACTAAACCAAACAACAGACATTAGTATAGTTAGAAAACCATATAAATAGTCCTTTTTAAACTATAATGTAATGATTTGACCACTGGATGAGTGAAGTGAGTGGAGAATGAGGGTTAAGAGGGTTGCAAGGTTGAGCCTCAACACAAATTTGCAATGAAGGATTTGGGACTAGCACAACAAATATTGGGCATGTGGATTATGCGTGACAGGAAAACAAAAGGTTGTGGCTGTCACAAGAAAAATATATCAAGAAGGTGCTTGAATGGTTTAATATGAAGGATGCCAAGCCAGTTGGTACACCCCTTGCAGCCCACTTCAAGCTGAGCACTGAATTATGTCCTAGTGATGACAAGGAGAAAGAAGAGATGAGCAAGATTCCTTATGCCTTAGTAGTTGGCAGTTTGATGTATGACATGGTATGCACACGACCAGACATTCCATATTCAGTGGGAGTAGTGAGTAAGTTCCTTGCCAATCCAGGCAAACAACATTGGCAAGCAGTAAAATGGATTTTGAGGTATCTCAATGGTACTAGTCATTATTGTTTATGTTTTGGTCATGATGAGACTGTGCTTGAAGTATTTACAGATGTGAATATGGCTGGAGATATGGATATCAAAAGGTCCACTACAGGTTATTTGTATACATTTTCAAGTGTAGCAGTATCTTGGGTGTCAAGGCTACAAAGAATAGTAGCCCTCTCTACAATAGAAGCAGAGTACATAGCTGCAACAGAAGCTTGTAAAGAGATGTTGTGGATGCAATGATTCCTAGGAGAGATAGGAATAAAGCAAGACAAGTATGTGTTATATTGTGATAGTCATAGTGCCATTCACTTGGTGAAAATCCCAGCATTTCATTCAAAAACCAAGCACATTGACTTAAGGTACCATTGGATCCGGCATGTGTTGGAGGAAGAACAATTATCCTTAGAAAAGATCCATACAGATAGGAACCCTGCTGATATGCTCACTAAGATTCTACCACGAAATAAACATGAGTTATGTAGAGGCATGGTAGGACTTGGTGTGACTTGATGACTCTTATTTGACTTCAAGTGGGAGAATGTTAAGTGTGAAGCCAAATTCACGCAGGATTCTAGATCTTTCTAGATTAGATCTTTCTAGATCTCCAAGATTCTAGATCTTTCTACACCACCATTAGTTTCTAGATCATTCCAGATCTCCATCTAAATCACATACATGATTCTAGATCCTTCTTCTGCCTCTATAAATTTTTAATTTCTCTTTCCAAGGAAAGCAATCCAAGGCCCAAGCCTGTTATGTAATGCAAAGTGATTTCTATTCTCTAGTGATTGTTTTATCGATTCCGCTGTTTCTAACTGAGTAATCTTGTTGTTTCTCCATTTGTGTGTCTCTGTGAATTATTCTTTGCTATTTTCATCTAAGTCTCTGAGTATAAATCTGTTGCTTGTTATGTATGCTCTGGTCTAACATCCTTGTACCTGATCCTATGACCACTCAAATATGAACTTTCCTCCCATCCAACCGTGCAGTGACCTCCATATTATCTTGTTTAACAAAATAAACATTTACCCTAAAAATTGGGGCTTTTCATGCTTACATTGGTCGAATAAGATTCATAATTGAAGTTCCTGTATTCACCCTTGTCTTTTAGCAGAGACGTGTGCTTATGGAAGAAGTGTAAATTGCACTGCTAATAGATTTTTCCTTTTGCAATCCATCAGAATATCTAGAGTTCCATTCACCTCTGGTTGCATAACACCCCTCTTAAGCCGAAAGAATAAAAAGAAAAGAAGTGCTAAATCCCATCATAAGAAAGGTGAATAGCTAACCCTAAATAATTCTTTACCTCTAGATTTTTGGTGAAATCTAGGGGAGTGACCATGTGAACCATGAAGTCGCAGTCGTGATTGGAAGAATCGAAATTGGCTAGTTTGTTAATGTTATCTTTGAAGAGCGTAAGCCCTCTCTTACTTAGAGTGAGATTTCTTATGTAGCCAACTCTCTAGCTAATTATCTATGATATTTGTTGAACCATGTAAATATTTTAATTACTACAGTTTGAATAAATGATCTATTTTCTTAATTTAAAAAAATACTATTTTGGAAGTTATTTTTTTTAACGAAGACAATAGTTAAGTTCTTGAAACTAATTTTTTGAGGATTGATTCAAGAGATAAGGGGATAGAGGTATTTGAAATCAAGGAAAAGAAAAGAAAAAGTTACTAAGGAACATGTTGTGTTGAAACGTGAGGGATTCTTATAAGGCCATGTCTGGTTTAGACTAGAGGGAAATGAGACTGTAAGTCTCAAGAAAAATAGAGAGTTCTTGTGATCAGGAACAGCTCGGGGAGCGACCACTGAATTAGTCTCAAGGTTGAGAGGCAAAGATATAGAGAATTTCAGGTGTTGCAAGATTGAAATAAGGAAATTTCAAGCTAGACAGTGGTTCAGATAAGTGATATTCCTGATACTTATTAGAATAGATTCTGCTATGTTTCTGGTGAAAATACAATGATAATTTTCAATGATTTAGGATGAGATAGCTTGATTAATTATGGTAAACTATTATATTAAATTTATTATGATAGTATGTGTATAGATAAATTCATGTAAAGGGCAAATACACTAATATTAATGAATCTCATGTTTTTTATAGAAACCAAACAAGTTATGCTATAAAGCTCAACATAGATATGAATCTGAAAATAATTATGAACCATAAAACAAAACTTCATTTCATAGTCGAAATTTTCTCAATAGAATTTACCAACATGTTAAGACCGGATTACTAAACCCTCTGTTAGGAAAACAATGAAGTGATTTTTCACTATAAAGAAATCTGTTTTAATAGGTACTGCTTAAAATATACAACTGAGCAAACTCTTTAGAAACTCAGAGGAAAAGAGGGATATCTGAGCCACAGACATGCACTAAACCGTAACTCATACTAAGAGCCCGGAAAGATAGAAATGAGGTTCCATTTCGAAATATTTAGGAATTAGTTAAGTAAGTAAGGAAAGTTTTATAACAAGAACTTCCAATCAAGAGCGAAATGAAGAGCTCGACTAAGATTCCCCAATATACCTATAAGACATGAAATATAATCTCTGAATTCTCTTAAAAACATTAAATTACATTGCAAAATAGAAACTGAGGTCTTATCATTTCTAAACTTCAAATCCTTACTGTTGGAGACGACAAAGTATATATATAAATCCTCTAAAAAGTTAAATGCATAGTGTGGAACCAATCAACCATTGAACGCAAGCAGAAATCTAGCAAAAACACACAGAAATGTTGTAGGGATAAATTCCATAAGAAAAACAAATAACAGTTATGAATATTTCATTCCAAAAATTGCTTAAAGACGTAAAAAAGAGTATATATATTCATTCAACAAGCTCAAAACCAAAATTATAACCATTCCAGCCAGAGTTCGAACCACTTCACCCTTGGCCTTAAGTATAAATATACAAATAACTAAACCCAGTCGACAAGTCGTTATAACCTTGAAGGATGTTCATGGCCGAAAGGCTTCATAAACTTAAACTAAATTCAAATTATAGAGGGTATTCGATATTGCAGTCACGAAAAAAATAAGTGCCAAGCTCCCTACAGAGTCATAAAATTAACTTCTATAATCAAGCCAGAAACCTTGCATACCCAGAATGTAAATAAATTGGTTTTCAAGTCGACCAGGGAGCCGAACAATGGGCTTGACCAACATTTTGTCCATTGAGTTGCCTCTGCAAAACCGTCCAACCCAACTGAGTGGGGAAAACAAGGATTAATAAGCTTCTCTAGCAATTTATATCAACATAGAACAAAACAACAAACAAAAACTCAATTAAATTACCTGGTTAACTTGAAGGGGCGAATCCTCTATTGATAAATTCACACCATGTATTCCAGCAGACCCCAATGGCTGAATAGTGAAACCTGGACATTCAAGTATTCCTAGAAACGAACATGGGTAGTAAGAAGTATGAGAGCTTAGTAAACATCTAGCACGGGGTTCTCAAACTGTGAATACAAGCTATCCCAGAAGATACCAAAAACATTAACCGAAGAGGAAAAATGAATGGCGAGCATATCCATTCAGAGGTTAGAAACCCCAATAACCCTCTCCTCCATCCGATCCAATGGAGAAATTGATGCCGTTGATCTGGAGTGGACCCCAAAGTTATAGTGAACAGGGTAATGCAGTAATGGATCTAGTGAAGCGCCACCTCCACCTATGCCAAGCAACGGTCAACCAGAGTTAATGCAAGATGGAGAACCATGAGGTAAGAATTAAATGCAGGATGGAACCCGGACATCCATCAACAACGGTGTTAACATATAGTACCAGGTTCATTTAATTAGAAAAATCTTGAAAGGAACAATTGGACTTGGTAAACTGAGCCAGCACGAGAGACGAACAATTATCCTCATCTTGACTTCATAATCTCTATGTAAATCTTTAGATTAATTCTAGAGAGGTAACAGTAATGTAATTCAGGATAGTGGATCTTATTCATAATAATGTTCGATATGCATTAATTTATGTGGAAAGGATTTCCTTTGAATGTTAATTCTCATGAGCTAAATAGGAATTCTAAGGTTGTCTTAGGGAATAGGATAATTTGTTTATATATATGTAAATTGAATAATAGATGTGTGATATACCTATCAAAATATTTTAATTACTGCAGTTTGAACAAACTAGTTATTTTCTTAATTTAAAAAATATTATTTTGGAAGTTTATTATATTTTTAATGAAGACAACAGTTATCAGTGAATATTATTTTACTTAATAATCAGTTAGTGAAATAGTTACCTATTCCTAAATAAGTTCTTGAAACTAATTTCTTGAGGATTTATTCAAGAGATCAAGAGGATAGAGGTAATTGAGGTCACGGAAAAGAAGAAAAGAAAAAGTTACTAAGGAACATGTTGTGCTGAAATGTGAGGCAACCTTATAAGGCCATGTCTAATTTGGAGCAGAGGGCGATGAGACTGTAAGTCTTAGGAAAAATAGAGAGTTCATGTGATCAGGAACAACTTGGGGGGAGACTATTGAAGTAGTCTCAAGGTTGGGACGCAAAGCTATAGAGAATTTCAGGTCTGGTTGCAAGACTGAAATAGGGGAATTTCAAGCTAGACAACAGTTCAGATAAGTGATATTACCTATTTCTTATTAGAATAGATTCTGCTTTGTTTATGATGAAAATACAATGATCATTCTCAGTGATTTAGGATGAGATAGCTTGAGTAATAATGGCAAAATGTTATGTTAAATTTATTATGATAGTATGTGTATAGATAAATTCGTGCAAAGGGCAGATACACTAATATTAGTGAATCTCATGGTTTTCATAGAAATCGAACAAGTTATGCTATAAAGCTAAACATAAATATGAATTTGAACATAATTATGAACCAAAGAACAAAACTTCATTTCATAGTGGCAATTTTCTCAATAGAATTTATCGGCATGTTAAGACCATATTACTAAACCCTCTGTTAGGAAAACAACGAAGAGATTTTTCACTATAAAGAAACTTTTCTAATATGCATTGCTTAAAATATACAACTGAGCAAACCTCTTAGAAACTCAAATGAAAAGAGGGATATCCGAGCCACGGACATGCCCTAAACCGTAACTCATACTAAGAGCCTGGAAATATAGAAATGAGGTTCCATTTCGAAGTATTTAGGAAATCTGTTAAATACACAGTGATGTGCAACCACTCGACCATTGAACACAAGCAGAAAGCTAGCAAAAACACACAGAAATGTTGTAGGGATAAATTCCATAAGAAAAACAAATAACAGTGATGCATATTACATTCCAAAAATAGCCTAAAGACGTAAACAGGGTTATATATATTCATTCAACAATCTCAGAACCAAAATTATAACCATTCCAGCCAGGGTTCGAATTGCTTCACCCTTGGCCTTAAGTACAAATATAAAAATAACTAAACCCAGTCGACAAGCCGATATAACCTTGAAGGATGTTCATGGCCGAAAGGTGTCATAAAGTTAAACCAAATTCAAATTACAAAGAGTATTCGATATTGCAGTCACGACAAAAATAAGTGCCAATCTCCCTATGAAGTCATAACCTTAACTTCTATAATCAAGCCAGAAACCTTGCATACCCAGAATGTAAATAAACCGATTTTCAAGTTGAACACAGCGCCGAACAATGGGCTTGACCAACATGTTTTCCATCGAGCTGTCTTTGCAAAATCCTCCACCCCGACTGGGTGGGGAAAATAAGAATTAATAAGCTTCTCTAGCAATTTATATCGACAGAGAATGAAACAACAAACAAAAACTCAACTAAATTACCTGGTTAACTCGAAGGGGCAAATATTCTGTTGATAAATTCACACCATGTATGCTAGCAGACCCCAATTGCCGAATAGTGAAACCCGGACATTCAAGTATTCCTAGCAATGAACATGGGTAGTAAGAAGTCTCAGAGCTCAGTAAACATCTAGCATGGGGTTCTCAATCCGTGAATACAAACCATCCCAGAGATACTAGAAACATTAATCGAAGAGGAAAAATGAATGGCAAGCATACCCATTTGGAGGTTAGAAACCCCAAGAACCCTCTCCTCCATCTAGTCCAGTGGAGACATTGATGCTGGTTATCCTGAGTCGATCCCAAAGTTACAATGAACAAACTATTGCAGTAATGACTCCAACAAAGCGCCACCTCCACCTAGGCAAAGCAGCAGTCAACCAGAGTTAATGAAGGATGGAGAACCATGAGGTAAGAATTAAATGCAGGATGAAACCCAGACCTCCATCAATGACGATGTTAACATATAGTACCAGGTTCATTTAATTAGAAAAATCACGAGAGGAACAAGTGGACTTGGTAAGTTAATCCACCACGAGAGATGGACAACTTTCCTCATCTCGTCTTCATAATCTCTGTGTAAATATTTATGTTAAAGGTAGAGAGGTGACAATAATATAATTCCGGATAATAGATCTTATTCATAACAAAGTTTGATATGTATTAATTTATGTGTAAAGGATTTCATTGGAATATTAATGCTCATGAGCTAAATAGGAATTCTAAGGTTGTCTTAGGGAATAAGATAATTTATATAAAGATAAGATAATATATATATATTGACTAATAAATGTGTGACATATGGTATCAAAGCACTCAGGATTCTAAACTGCGGCCTCTAGAATAACGAAATAACAACTTTGGTGATATGCATGTAGGAAGCAAGTAGTAGTCAGCATGAGGAGAGCTGGGAACCCTCCACACTGGACAGTGATGGGAACAAGACCAACATCATTTCAAGAATGTAATCCTGAAGTATGGGTACAATTAGAAGATGAGCCACGAAATACTAATACAACTATCATGGAAACTATATCAGAACTAAAAGACAAGATGGCCTGGCTATGGGCAGATAATGAACGATTAATGCAGAAGCAAGAGAAAATTATGAAAAGTCTATCAGATAGACAAAACCATTGGCTACTAGCCCCTAGCCCTGAACATGGAAATATGACAGGAGAACAAGAGTATCGAACTGAGAATATGGAGACAGAAGGAGGTGAAGAAAATCATGAAGAAGAATCAGATAATGTGTCAAATCATAAGACATAGAAAAGATAGAAATCAGAACTTCAAGGAGAATTTTGAAAAATAAAACCTCCTCTCTACGATGGTGAACAAGAAGAGGCAGCAGAGGCATGGCTCATCAACATGAACAAGTATTTCCAGCAGTACGAGTATGACCATAATCTAAAGGCTTGATTAGCCATTTTTCAACTACAAGGAAAAGCCACATTATGGTGGGAGGAAGTAAACAAAAATCAAGGAGTTAATGAACAAAACATAACCTGGAAAAATTTTCAGAGATATTTTAAGGAGAAATATCTAACAGAAATATTTTATGATGAAAAAACGAAGGAGTTTCACGATCTCGGATCGAGTCAAATGACCATGGATGAATTCATAACCAATTTCATGTCACTAGTTTGGTATGTCCCTTACATATGCAAAGAAAAAGCAAAAGTGCAGTGGTTCATCAACAGTCTTCCAGTATTCATGAATGAAGTTATTCATAAGGCACAAATCTGTTACTAGCAAAACAAACCAAATCGAGATTTGGGCAAGAGGTGGGCTGATAAAAAGGGGAGTAAATTTTCTCCCAGCCACAAAGGTAACAAGGGTACAAGCAACAAAGAATCATTTAAAGGTCAAATTAACTGGAAAAATGAATGGAAATCAGCCCAAATTTAAGGTACTAGGTGAAAACATGATGAATGAATAAACTGGTAGATTTGAAATATAATTAAATAGTAGACCACCTGTACAGTGTTGGGGGTGTGGAGGTCCGCATTATGTCAAAAACTTCCCACAATGCAGAGGAGATGATCATATTTTTCATATACAAGAAGCATCTACCATGGGAGATGTGGCAAAAAGCATTCCTAAAATTAATGTCGCCCTTGAAGACCATCAAGCAAAATTTCAGCCAACCATGCTTGAATTTGAAGGTAAAGGTTTTGACAGATCTATATCTATTTTAATCGATCTAGGGGCTAACCTAACTTATATTAGCCCCAAAATTGTAGAACAATGTAAACTGCAATCTGTCAAATTTAAAAATCCATGGTTAGTACACTAGCCACAGGAGCAAAAACAAGAGTTTTTTCAAAGGTCAGTAATTGCCCTCTAAGTTTAGCTAGCCAGTCAATTATGGCATATCTTAATGTGTTACCCCTGGGGTCCTACGACGTCCTTATAGGTATGGACCGGTTGTAAAAACATTGGACCCTTACTAAATGTAAGACCAAAACCATTAATTATCAGGATGAGGAAGGATAAAGGCAAGAAATTCAAGGTATTCAAAATCCTCTACATATAAGACCTGTAACAGCCTCCCAATTAGCAAAATTCATCAGAAAAGGCTACCAAGTCTATGCAACATAAGTGGGGTACGTTGTTCTAAAGATAAATGTGTTTATGTAGAAAGTCTTCCAGTGATACAAAACTTCCCAGATGTATTTCCTGAGGAAATCCTTGGCCTACCCCCAAAAGAGACATAGATTTTAACATTGAGTTAATTCCGAGAGCTGCCCCAATCTCCTGAGCTCCTTACCGCATAAGCATACTGGAGCTAACTGAATTGAAAATGAAGCTACAAGAGCTACTTGATAAAGGGTATATTCGACCCATTGTGTCCCCTTGGGGAGCTCCAATGCTCTTTGTTAAGAAGAAGGATGGAACATTGAGGATGTGTATGGAATACCGTCAGTTAAACAAACTGACCATTAAAAATAAATACCCTTTACCCCATATTGATGAGTTATTTGATCAAGTAATGGGTGCAATGGTCTTCTCAAATATCAATCTTCGCTCAGGATATCATCAGATCCAGATAAAGGAGGAGGATATAGCAAAAACAACATTTAGAACTTGTTATGGACATTATAAGTTCGTAGTGCTGCCTTTGGGAATAACTAATTCCAGAACAACCTTCATATGTCTCATGAACATCATATTTCATCAATACTTAGATAAGTTTGTATTAATCTTTATTGATGACATACTAATCTACTCTCAAAACATGGAAGAACATAAGGAGAATCTCTGTATTGTTCTACAAGTCTTAAGAAAACACTAGCTGTATTCCAAATGCAGCAAATGTGACTTTTGTGATCGCCTAGATTGATCTTAGGTTGAAGAAAGGCAATTCTAGGGTAACCACAAACCAAGCTTAACCTGGTAGCTAGCCCTACCAGATCGGGAGAGGGCTCTCTCCTAATCAATCTCAGTCATAATGAATGGATTAGGTAAATATTTTAGGCTAGGTATAGTAGCTCGAAAGATTTTGATTGAATTTGTTGGTTTTTTGTTGGATCAGATGGAGGTGGGTAGTTTAGGTCTGGTAAATTAGGTCAGAATGCAGGGTGTTCTATGGGGCAAGGTAGGTATAGGCTTTAGCACTTGAAGTTAAGTGAGGTGAGGTGTCTAAGACTGGTGAGGAGCTGAGGAGGGCATGTGGAAATCATGTATCCTTCTCAAACAACAGAAAACATAGAATATTGAATGATTTCCCAAGGTAGAGCACTGCAAACAATGGATTCTACCTATCTATATTGATATCATTCAATTAGAAGCAGTGAAATAGATGATGGCATACATAAAACATGTAAACGACTGATAAAAAAAGAACAAACTATGCAAAAACACCATACCATAGGGATTCCATAAAAATAGCTGCAACTCCTATTAATTTCCTTGCCAAACTGCTTACAATGGTGTACAATCAAGCTTAGAGCATCCAAGTGAGTCCAACCTTGCAAATGAGAAAGAAAATACATGATATAAACATTGTAATCCCTCATCCTAACCATCAGGGGTCAAAACCATGAGAACGGGAGTTGTTTCAACCATTTCCAAACAAGGACTAGGAATATAGGCAGTGAAACAACTTGCCTCTAAAAGAGGGGAAACTGATCCATGTACCTCAAAACCACCTTTAACTAATGAATATACCCTATAACAATATTTTACCATTACATTTACATTCCATGTCATCAATTACATCAATGAAATCATCCATGAGGAGAGAGAAATCAAATTCACAGTCAAAACAAGCAAATTTTAGTTCCCTGAGAAAAATGGCCCTAAGCGCAGCGCCACTTTCCACTTGATTTTGGAGGCCTTCCCCTTAGCCAAATTGAGTTCATGATAGCTCATTGGAAAGATCTTCAAGTCTAGTTTCTAGAACACCTAGAATTTTTGAATTTGGAAGTCATTTTCACACTCAAAACTTGAATCTCCCAAGACTACTTCTATGTGTCCAAAAAGAGGCAAAAAGATCATTTTTTGGTAGTTTTTGGACCTTTTGGTGAACCAGATCTACTCCAAAACTTCTAAAAATTTCTAGGGTGCATGTCTTAATCATTCAGAATCCAAAAATGTAAACTATTTCTCTAATGAATGCCCTAGGAAAACGCTGGACAAATTTTCTGTGTTGTGAATTTTAAAATTTCAAAAATACAAAAACTTCTCAAAATTAGATTTGGCATGTAGCACCACCATCAAGTGATTTGGTTGGCCAATGAGGCTTCAGCCAACATTTTGAATCTATCTTGCTCTTTCTTGCCCTCTAAGGCTCTCCTCAACCTATCTTTCATCCTCTTCATTCTCATGTTGCAAATTGTGTTATGTGACCTGTAGTGATAGGCCATGTGTCTCATCATTTGGTTATCTCTGTTGGCCCTATGAAATAATAGATGGTGATATTGTGAAATTTACTCCAACCAGTGTCACTTCATAGTTATGCAAGTGAGCTGCAAAAAGTCTAGCTAGCTCATGATGAAACTGGACTCTTTCCACTATTTCACAGAATTCAAAACATCCAATGTGTCTGAAACAAGAGACTGCAAGTGGGAAAGCTTGCAATTCTCTTAAACTGCTCGACTCTTCTCTTATGATTTTTCCTCCCTTGTGAGGCTTTCTGTGCCTATGTCTCTATACAAAACTATTTTTGGTTGTCTCTTCACCATCCTCAAAATCACTTCCTCTGTCCATGGTTTCACTGTTTAATTTCACAAAAATTACAGTGTAGGGAGACCAATATGAATGGAATGAGGGGTACTCTCTAGGGTTTATGAGTGACTGTATGTATTTATAGCTAGGGAACAAATTATGAGAATGAAAGGAGGATTTATGGGGATGAAAAATAAGCGATAAGGAACAGGTGAGGATGGAGGAAATGATATGTGGAGGGTTGTAGCTATGAAGCTACATAGTGAAACAAACCAAATGATTTAGGGCTTATGGTGAGAATTAGGGTTTTATGTAATAAGTGGAAACTTATGAAAATCTTAACAAGGGCAAACCAAATTGGAGGGAGAGGAGTAATACTTACTTGCTAAGTGTGGAATTGGAGGAAATTTGCCATAAATCTGAAGTTTGGAGTGTTTTTTAGGTTGGATGGCATAAGAGCAGTTTCACTACCCACTAGTGCAGTGCCACCCTCTAAGCGTAGTGCCCATTATATTTTGAACTAAGCAAAAAGTCCCTAAGCGCAACACGTCCTTCCCTAAGCACAATTCCACTTAAGGATGACTTTTGACTACCTTCCCAATGTCCAAATTTGGCATGTGATAGCTCGTTGGAAAGCTTGTTGAGTCTACATTCTAGAACATCTTCATTTTTTTAATTTGGAGTTCATTTCCCCTATACAAATCTCAATCTTCCAAGAATGGTCAAAATGTGTAGAATGAGGCTCTCAAATTGCATAGTGTTGTTTCAGTCATCTTTTGAAGGTCTTCCTAAACTCAAAATTGAGCTCATGATAGCTCATTGGAAAGCTATTTGTGTCTAGTTATTAGTTCACTTATCAAGTAAGTCATTTGGTCATTCCATCTGGGAGAAAAATTGATTTTACGAAGGTCACTCCAGAGGTGAATCAACCCTCGTGAGGCAAATGATGTTTTACACATTTATCCCAAACCATGAAACCTGTGTAAAAAATGAAAGAGTTTTTTATTCTTAGGTAAATGATCAACAAAAACCTCTCTCACTTTTGTCAAATTCATCTTTTCTTGCTAAGAAACACAGTTTGAAGAAAACTTGTCCCTTATGTGTGGTGAGTGGTTTGTTCCTTGGAATGACTTCTCGACAAATCATGGAAACCTGATATTTGATGATATGAAATGGCCTCATACCTTTTGATATCCCTTATGCCTCCTCTACTCAGATATCTTTGATCCCATAGCCAACCCTAGCTCAGTGGGAGAGGAAATTAGGGTTTAGTACTTGTTCTCTTTTGCTTTTGCCAGTGGATTTGTGCTCATGATAACCTGATTTTTTGCAATGGTAGGTGCTTGGAAACATCACAAGATGTGCAGCTGGGAACCAATATTACATATGAAAACATAAAATTACATCATTAACAGAGATAAAAACAAAATACCATGTTTTCTCCTCAAAACAAGTTTTGAGGTGAGAACTACATTAGGCTTTCAAAATGATAAATTATGGTTTTGCTAATCATTATTGGCCTCCTCATGTCCTTGCTTATCATTATTGGCATGTAATTATTGGATTTGACCATGGTGGGACCCTAAAACCTAATGAGACCAAACCCTAAGACCTAATGAAATGAATTGCAAAGTGAGCATGAGCCATGACTGAAATATATGAAAGAGGATCAGCAAGTACAGATCATGAGGGAAGATATTAAAGAAAACCCTACCATCAGTGAATCCATGACCTAATGGAATGTAAAATCAACAGTATGGGACTCCAACTTATTTAAGGAACAAATCCAGTACTTAGGACATGTCATCACCAAGAATAGCATCGCAGTAGATTCGGAGAAAATAAGAACTATCATGGAATGGTCGGTACTGAAAGATGTAGCTGCCATAAGATCATTCATGGGTCTAGCTAGATATTATAGGTGATTTTCTGAAGGATTTTCTAGGGTGGCATATCCTATCACTTCTTTGCAAAAGAAATGGAAAGACTTTAGATGGACCCTCGACTGTCAAAAGAGCTTTGATCAGCTCAAGCATCTACTTACCACTTCACCCATTTTGAGCATCGCGGATCCCAACAAAGAATATGTGGTTTGTACAGATGCTAGCAACGAGGGCGTAGGTGGCGTATTAACACAAGAGGGCAGGGTTGTAGCTTATGAATCAAGGAAACTTAAAGAGTATGAACAAAAGTATTTTGCATATGACTTAGAACTAATAGTGGTGATTCATGCCTTAAAAATGTGATGACACTACCTAATGGGTAAGAAATTTTTGCTATTAATTGATCATCATAGTCTAACAAGCTACTTTAAGAAACCTAATCTGAATGCTAGACAAGCTCGTTGGGAAGATTTCCTAAGTGAATTTGATTTTGAAATCAAGCATTTAAAGGGGAAAGAAAATTGGGTGGCGGATATGAGGTAAATTCAGCCATGAACAACAATTAGGATATGAGGTAAATTCATAAGAATTGATGATTTATAGGAAGAGGTTATATGTACCTAACAAAAAACATCTTAAGAATTTAATTTTAGATAAATTTCATAAGATTCTTTGTGTAGGCCATCCTGGATACTAGAAAATGATTTCTGCCTTAATAAAGAAATTTTTCTAGCATAGTATGAAGAAGGAGGTAGTAGAATACCTAGCTAGATGTCTGGAGTGCCAGCAAATAAAAGCTGAGGACCAACACCGAGCAGGTTTACTCCACCCATTAACTATTCTTAAATGGAAATGGGAAGCCATATCCATTGATTTCATTACCGGACTGCCTAAGTCAAAAAGTAAAAATGACTCTATCAAGGTAGTGGTAGACAAACTGAGCAAATCTGCTCATTTCATACTAGTCTAGTCAACTTATAAAGCAATGCAAGTTACTAACATTTTTATGCAACACATTTTCAAGATACACGGAATACCCAAAATGATCATCTCATATCGCGATGTGAAATTTACATCAGCCTTTTGGAAGGCCCTTCTTGAAGGAATGGGCACACAACTACACTTCAGCACTGCTTAGCATCCTCAAACGGATGGTCAGACGGAGTTAGTAAATCAAGTGGTTGAAGACATGTTGTG
Source organism: Pinus taeda (assembly GCA_000404065.3). Lineage (NCBI taxonomy): Eukaryota > Viridiplantae > Streptophyta > Pinopsida > Pinales > Pinaceae > Pinus > Pinus taeda. The sequence goes on along the minus strand of APFE031048783.1, from coordinate 16,557 downwards.
AACTTATGTTATGCAACATCCATCGAAATGGGAGGACTACCTACACTTGGTAGAATTTGCTTATAACAATGGATACCATACATCTCTACAGATTAGCCCTTTTGAAGTGTTATACGGATGTAAGTGCAAAACACCCTTGAGTTGGAGTGGAACAAAGGACATGTTGATGTTAGTACCATATTTGTTGGAGGAAATGGTAAAAAGAGTACAAACCAACTTAAAAGCCACACAAGACTAGCAAAAGAACTATTGATCAGAAAAGGAGCTTTCAGGAATTTCAAGTAGGGGACCATGTTTACATTAGAGTACGAGCTAAGAAAAGTACACTGCAATGGACCAGATGTGCTAAGCTAGCACCCTGATTTTGCAGGCCATTTCAAATCTTAGCTCAGATCGGGCCAGTGGCTTACCAACCACATTCGTGTGCACAATATCTTCCATGTTTCTCTACTTAAGAAATATTTTTATGATCCTAAACACGTAATCAATTGGCAAAACATTCAAGTAAAATATTCAAGAAATTTTTTCTTTAAATACAGATTTATTAAACAAGTTGGTTGATGACTTGAGTCATTTTGTTGCTATGTAGGTCGAATCGGAAGGTGAGTTCTTCGTCAAAACTCTAGGTATACTAGATCAGAGAGAAGTAACGTTGCAGAAATGAGTTATCACCCAGGTTAAAGTGCAATGGCAGCACTATGAGCCAAAAGAGGCCACCTAGGAAGATGAGCAGGTTATGAAGGAGACCTTTCCAAATTTGGTTTTAGAAGGAAAACATCGAGGCGATGTTACATCTTAGGAGGGGAAGATGTGATATCCCCTAGACCATGTAAATATTTTAATTACTTCACTTTGAACAAACTATTTATTTTCTTAATTTAAAAAATACTATTTTGGAAGTTAATTCTTTTTTGAATAAAGACAACAGATATCAGTAAATATTATTTTACTTAATAATCAGTTAGTGAAACAGTTACCTATTCGTAACTAAGTTCTTGAAACTAATTTCATGAGGATTTATTCAAGAGATCAATAGCATAGAGGTATCTAAGATCAAGGAAAAGAAGAAAATAAAAATTTACTAAGGAACATGTTGTGCTAAAATGTCAGACATTCTTATAAGGCCAGGTTTGGTTTGGACCAGAGGGCAGTGAGACTATAAGTCTCAGGAAAAATAGAGAGTTCGTGTGATGAGGAACAGCTTGGGGGAGACAATTGAAGTAGCCTCAAGGTTGGAAGGCAAAGATACAAAGAATTTCAAGTCTGGTTGCAAGACTAGAATAGGGAAATTTCAAGCTAGACAACGGTTCAGATAAGTGATATTACCTATTTCTTATTAGAATAGTTTCTGCTTTGTTTATGATGAAAATACAATGATCATTCTTAGTGATTTAGGATGAGATAGCTTGATTAATCATGGTAAATTGTTATGTTAAGTTTATCATGATAGTATGTGTATAAATAAATTCATGCAAAGAGAAGATATGCTAAGATTAATGAATCTCATGGTTTTCATAGAAATCGAACAAGTTATGCTATAATGCTAAACATAGATATGAATCTGGACATAATTATGAACCAGAGAACAAAACTTCATTTCATAGTCGGAATTTTACGAATAGAATTTACCAATATGTTAAGATGAGATTACTAAACCCTCTGTTAGGAAAACAACGAAGATATTTTTCACTATAAAGAAATATATTTTGATAGGTACTGCTTAAAATATACAACTAAGAAAACCTTTCAGAAAATCAGAGGAAAAGAGGGATATCCAAGCCACAGACATGCCCTAAACCATAACTCATACTAAGAGCCCAGAAAGATGGAAATGAGGTTCCATTTCGAAATATTTAGGAATAAGTTAAATACATAGTAATGTGGAACCATTCGACCATTGAACACAAGCGGAAAGCTAGCAAAAACACACAGAAATGTTGTAGGGATAAATTCCATAAGAAAAAAATAACAGTGACGAATATTGCATTCCAAAAATTGCTTAAGACACAAACAAGAGTATATATATTCATCCAACAATCTCAAAATCAAAATTATAACCATTCCAACCAGGGTTCGAATCGCTTCACCCTCGACCTTAGGTATAAATATACAAATAACTAAACCCGGTAGACAAGCTAGTATAACCTTGAAGGATGTTCATGGCTGAAAGGCTTCATAAATTTAAACTAAATTCAAATTACAGAGGGTATTCGATATTGCAGTCATGCTAAAAATAAGTGCCAAGCTCCCTATGGAGTCATAACCTTAACTTCTAGAATCAAGCCAGAAACCTTGCATTCCTGGAATGTAAATAAACCTATTTTCAAGGCCACCGGGGAGCCGAACAACGGGCTTGACCAGCATCTTGTCCATCATGTTGTCTCTACAAAACTCTCCACCCTGACTGAGTGGGGAAAACAAGAATTAATAAGATTCTCTAGCAATTTATATCGACAGAGAATGAAACAATAAATAAAAACTAAATTAAATTACCTGGTTAACTCGAAGGGGGAAATTGTCTGTTGATAAATTCACACCATGTATGCTAGCAAACCCCAATGGCTGAATAGTGAAACCCGAACATTGAAGTATTCCTAGCAATGAACACAGGTAGTAAGAAGTCTCAGAGCTCAGTAAACATCTAGCAGGGGGTTCTAAAACCCTAAATACAAACTGGCCTAGAAGATAACAGAAACATTAACCAAAGAGGAAAAATGAATGGCGAGCATAACCATTCGAAGGTTAGAAACCCAAATAACCCTCTCCTTTGTCTGATCCAGTGGAGAAACCGATGTCGTTGATCTAGAGTGGATCCCAAAGTTACAGTGAACAAGATACTGCAATAATGACTCCACCGAAGGGCCACCTCCACCTAGGCTGAACAACCATCAGTGAGAGTTAATGTAGGATGGAGACCCATGAAGTAAGAATTAAATGCAGGACTGAACTTTAACCTCTATCAACAGTGGTGTTAACATATAGTACCGAGTTCATTTAATTAGAAAAATCGCGAAAGGAACAAGTGGACTTGGTAAGCTGAGCCACCACGAGAGATAGACATCTGTCCTCATCTCGACTTCATAATCTCTATGTAAATATTTAGATTAAATCTAGAGAGGTAACATTAATGTAATTCCGGATAATGGATCTTATTCATAATAAAGTTTGATATGCATTAATTTATGTGTAAAGGATTTCCTTGGAATGTTAATGCTCATGAGCTAAATAGGAATTCTAAGGTTGTCTTAGGGAATAAGATATTTGTTTTTTATATATGTAAATTGAGTAATAGATGTGTGACATTATCAAGCCCTGCATGCCTAACCTCTGTAATGCTATTTGAGCACTGTCGTGTTCATGCCATAGCCTTGTCTCACTTGAAACTTAAAACCAATTAAAAAACAAATCATACTATTCATTGAATTGAATTAGGTATAAGAGGAAGAATATTTTCATATTATCAAATCTTGACTTTTTTTTTAGATTATAAGACAAAGAAGATTCTCAGATTATCAAATCTTGATGAAGATTTGAAATTCTTAGAGCCCAATTCCAATATAGACCCAGTGAATATATCCTATCATTGAATTAATATTTTCATTTATATAAATATTTAAAACAAGAGCCTTTATATACATGAATTATGTGCATTAAACTTTTAGTTGATTCTAGTTGAATGATATGTGTTGGAAGATGAAACTATTTGAAATAAAACTTCATTGAAAATTTATATTTATATTTAATATATTAAAATTAATTGTTAAATTTGAATACATTTTTAGCTATACTAGAGTTAGAAATACAATTATTTAAAAATGATTTTAAATGATTTGCTAATTGAATTTATATAATTTGACTAATCAAATATATGAGTGGTTGGATACTTCCATAGTGAATCATATTGTTGGAGATTTCTAGAGTAACACTATATAATGAGTGTGATATGTCCAACGTTTCGGATGGTGACTCCATCCATCATTAGGGACCACAGAGAGAAATATGAGAGCAATATGAGTTAACGAGTGCTAGAGACCTTATATAGGAAAATAATTGAATGTTGGATAATGGTCAATAATATTTAACGAGTGTTTTGAGATCAACAATTATTTAAATGTTGGATTAATGGTCATAATTGAATTAAATCAACATTTCAGATTTAGACAGTTTTTTGAAATTTCTAAAATATCAATATTATAATTTTCGAAAAAGGATTTACAGAAATTATGAAATTGTCAAGTTTAGAAATAAGATATTTGATTAGAGATTTTCTTATTTAAATTTTAATTGAAATTGCGGATCTAGATAAGAATACAATATATTGAATTATAATCGAGAAAATAATAATTAGTATAAAAAAATGAAAAATTAATAATGGTTAGGACTATTGAAGATTTTGAAAACTAGTACGACTAGAAAAATATTTGAAAGCCCTTATTTTTAATTTAAAAAAAATTATTAAAAAAAATTAGAGAGATAACATGAGGATCTAGATAATAATTAGGGAATTATAATCAATATATGGAACATAATAATATGGGCACTATTATATGAAAATTCAGTCAAGAATTGTTGATTAAATGTGTCCATTTGAATCAGCATTAGATCAAAGAAGAAATTAGAATAGGTAAAGAAGGTTTGATAACATCAAAAATATTTATTTATAAATGGTGAACATAACATAAAAAGAGGGGAATGGTGAAGAATATATGTAATTATAGACATTAAATCAAAGTATTTGTGTTGGACTAAGGCCTATATTGATATGGTTTTAATGTGTTGGTTCAATGCATGTGATATGTCAAGAAGTGTGATTTTTTTGTCTATTTAAGGAAGGTTAGTTCTCTGTATATTTCCTGAGTAAATGGAAGGTTTGATGTATGTACTTGTGGGCTTCTTTTTTGTTTATTATTGGTCAAGAGGCCTATAGATTGGTGAGTTGTGATGATACTGAAACTCATTAGAAGGGGCCATAGTGAAGATGAATAGGCTAGCCATGTGTATGTGCTAGAGACCTAAAAGAAATGGTTATTTAAGCCCAGTTTAATTGATACTAAGCTTAGAGAGATAGTTGGGTTATATGTGTGTGTGTGTGTGTGTGTGTGTGTGTGTTGCACATATGATTTAGTCACACATTTGTTGGATGAGTTGGGTTGAGGTAGTTTAAGCTCAAGAGGGATAGCTTGGATGGTCTTATATATATCTTATATATATATATATTTGTATATATAGTATATATATTATATTATATATATATTTTATATCTTTGTCGTGTATAATATATATAATATATATAGATGAATTGTGTGTCGAAGGCCTCGAAGAAAGTTCCTCTTAAGTACACTATCAATTACCAAGTGATAAGGGAGAAACCCTTGAGAAATCACCATATTGAAGCCTTAAGTATATTTGTACACAAATGGAAAGAGAAGGCATTGAGTCATAGGGCTCCACTTCATTATGAATAATCCATGTGAAGAATCCCAAGATGAAACATTAATAACGATAAGATCATAACATATATGCTCATGTCGTGAGGAGGTTAGGACGTGTAGATTTGTGAAGACACCCACATTGTAAGTGCCATATGCCCAAGACCCATTTCCATGCGCAAAGGCAGAGACATCAAGCCAGTGATGGGGAGGCAGTATGGCGATTGGATGACCCCAGAAGTTCTTCCCCAGAGGTTTCAAATGGAGCATAGTAAAAGGGTATGATCCCTAGGATGTTGTGGCAGTGGGGCCTATTTCCCAATGCATAAATCGGAGGGAAAAACCCTCCAAATTGCATGCAATGGGAAGCTATGAATGGTTGGGGTTTCAAAGGTATGTGGGACTACACCCATGTGGGTGGTGTGATGATGGATGATTTCACCCCAAATCGTAGAATATTTGGATGAAGGGCATGATTGAGCTGCCGAGATCTATTACCCTATGTGGCTTGGCATGTGGAGCCATGTTCGATGAGGATAAGAGCTATGTGGTGTGTATGTGGTCAATTAATAGTCAAGGGGGAGGCTAAGCCCAAGTGCAAAGTTGGCACTACTAATGCAACTTGGAAGGAATACACTGGAAGTTCAATAAGGAGTAGTAGCAAGACTTTCCAGGGTTCACTATAGTGGGTTGTTGTGGCCTATGGGGGTCCACACCCGTAACACTTTTCATATAGCACATATGTGTGATTAGTTGGGTCACACCTTGCTGTATAGTGGATATTACGTGACCAATATGGACGTGTCACCAACTGTGGTAACATTGCCATATGACAAAGAGGGACAGACTAAGATTTCCATGTTGGGACCACGCATACGCCACATGCTTTGTCCTCACATGGCACGTTGGTGAGTTGGCACTAACTAAATGGATAATCTTTGGATGGCCATATCTTTGGATCCAAGAGTTCGATTGGTGAAAAAATTATATAATCGGAATCATCTCGATGAGACGAAAATGATGGTATCATTTGTTTTGAGTTTCTTGAAAGTAAAAGAAAGTGAAAATTTTGGACCTTATTGCCGTAATTGGACCATGGAGATCGAATTCCTAATTGAATAGAATATCTGGTCATTAATGTTATGTTTTGTGAGACTAATTTTAATGAGTAAGTGGCTAAAATTATTAGTCTCCATTGAGATAAAGTGAAACCACCCACAAATACCATGAATAAAGATAGCATGACTAGATATTATATTATATTGTACTATATTTTTTAAGACATTTTGAAGCAATAAAATATTAATTTAAAAAAAATATTTTTTTTATATTATATTTTAAAAATATATAAATTTTATTATTATTAATTTTAAAACTATTTATCCTATTAAATTAGCTTTAAAATATTTTTAGAAAAATATAATAAATATTTATTATTTTATATTTATTATAAAGGAAAATTAACTTTTTACACTTTTATTAACAAAATATAATAAAATTTAAAGTTTGGTTAAATATTATATTTTCCAGAATAACTGAGTTAAATATATTTATTTAAATTTATAAGATTTTGAATAAATAATAAGTGGATGTATATTTAAGAAATTTTTAACATTAAAATCACTTATTGAAAATAGAAAAATTACCCATCAGCGTAAATGAAAAAAAACCTATAATCATCACAAACATAAAAGGTTAAACTTTTTTCTCTATGTTTATGTAAATAATTAGATTTAAAATATGTGAACTGAATAAGAGTAAATTTTGCCGTACACTATAATGTACCGGCCATACACGGATTGCTTTTTAATTTTATATTCACATTGAGTCACTTATTTCTTTGGAATCACCGTGTGAAAATCGACACTGCGTGTCCTCAGTGTCCTCTTCTGGTCGGCATATCGAATTTGGTGTCCCATGTATCAGCAAGTTCTTAATTCTCATTGAAAACAATTATCTCTGAATATGAACACTTTGTGTCGTCCATCGAGTTACTGATCACTTTGCCACTTCTACACCATGTGAGTCCTCTGACTTTATCCATTATTCAGACACGCAGCTGCCCTTGTGAGTCCTCTGATTTAACTTCTCGGTATATTTGGCGTTCTGATAAAGTGACTCCAAAAAGTTTTATACCTTCCGTGGTCGTGGTCGCGGTCGCAGAATCGAGACACGATACTTCTTTGTGTTCGGGGGTTTCAAGTTCTTTTGCGGCGGAGGGTCCAAGCAGTTTGATATGAGGACTTCCGTCGCCGGAATTAATGGAGTTGTGCAAGTTGAGATACAGGTCCATGCTTGGCAATCCGCCACGATTAATGTCAGTTTGTTTAGTGGACGATTCCGAGCAATGAAAAGGAAGCGCGACGTAAAGAGTAGTTATAGGAATAGGGGACCACAGGGCATCCGCATCACCAACTTTGTTGACGAGTGGGGTGATGGAATTGGAACTGAATGGTTGGATGGTATCGAGATTTTTACAAGTGGGCCAGAAGAGGGGCATCCATTGGCCATTATAAGCGATCCCGGCCTGGTTACCATAATTGAACGGATCCAAGGAAGACGAGCAATTGGTCCCTTTCCACTTGGAGTGGTGGGACTGTGGACTGGCTCCAAATTGCTGCTTACCTGGCGGCCTGCGTCTCCAGCTTATGTAGAGCTGATGAGATTGAGTCAATCCTCTGTGAAACGAAACAATGTCCTCGGCCTCCAGTTTCTTTTCCTTCACGAACCGACTCCACCCCTTGGTCAGCACGTAGCTCTGGCTGCTTTTCCAGTACGAGTAATGAATTCTCCAGACTTTCCCCATGTTATCTGCGAAATTCAGGAGTAGTCCATTCTCGCTGGAATTGACGTCCATGGGAAAATACTTCTCCGCTTGTTGCTTGGGAATCACCAGGCGATTCAGTTTTCCCACGTCGCTGGGTGTGAGGGCCTTATCGAAAAGGTGCTCTTTGTTTTCTTGACATACGCTTATCAGGCCGCACTCAACCTCCCCCGACGCCTCGGCCTTATCCGTGCCCGACTGAGCTACTCTCATCGTCATCTCTTCGTCATAAGTGTGCTTTCGGAGCATCTGTACGATTTCTTCCTTGCTGTGCTCTCTCATGAATCTCTCTTCCTGATCGCGGCTTCCCACCGAACTAAAATTGGTTATGGCCTCCCGCCCTCGGACCTTGAGAGCCGCTCGGTCGTAGGCCCTGGCAGCTTCCTCTTCACTGCTAAACGTTCCCAACCACACGCGCTGGTGTTTCTCGTAAATCTGAGCTCCCCATCGCCCGTTAGGCTGCGGAACGACCCCCTTGTATTGCGATGAGCGCAGCCTCCGAACTTGCTCTATCTCTACTGACATTGAATACATTCTCAGATCCCCACACCCCTCTGACTCCCCGCCAGATCCGGTTACAGCAACCAATCCGCTCCCCGTTCTGTCCAGTGCTTGCCGGTTCTTTTCGATAGATTTTGTGTATGGAACAGCGTCATGCTTCGGCTGTCCTCCGTTCTTTGAGACGGTCACAGAAAAGTTCAATTCCTCCGTCATCTCGCTAGCCAGCTCATCATCTTGCTTATCTTCCGTGGTCTCGCCCTTCATTGACTTGTTCTTCGTCCTCTCTTGAGCTCGATATCTAGCAGACTCTTCGCAGTCGAGAGAAATGAAGGGGCTGGATGCACAACCATTCTTCTCGTTACAAATCGTTGATCCCATTTTCACCTCCTCAGCGCAGTGCGGCAAGCTTAACGCCAGGTCTGAAGAATCTATATCCGACCACCAGAGCCTAAGCGTAGCGGCAGCCCTCTTAGCTCCTTGCGAATTCATAAAACATTAGACAGCAATTCACAGTTTCCTACAACAATCGATATAACTGATGGGGATTCTCTTCACATACCCTGTAAACCAACAAGAGCCGTGGACATTACCGTTCCTGCTCACAGTTATAAAAGACAATAGTTAAGCATAAGGATCTTTCTGAAAATTTTGCAAAACTAAGAAGAGAACTGATTCAGCCTCATCTTTGTTTGAGAGTATATGGTAGATGGGCGGAGTGCACATGGAGATATATGTACACAACATCACCAGTGATAAGGAAATTGCAAAGACAGTGCCTACCGCTGTTTCATTGGTCAACTCTCCCAAGATACAAAAACTTCACAATTCTGGGGGCAATCACCGGATTCTGATGGCCATGTAAGGTTTGACAAATAATGTGTGCGGTTTAATCTATTATATACAACCCACTTGCATATACAATATATAACCCACTTTCTCAAAAAGTCTTTACCTTGCACTTGCCCGAGACCCATCTTTTTTCCATTCTTTTCCTCCCAAGATTTTACTCAAGTTTTGATATTCGAGTGTTTTCCGATAAACTTTTACTCGAGTTTTAATAAGGAAGTTTCCCTTAGTTGGCCCCGAAGTTGAAGCTTCCCCGGCATTTCAAATTTAGTTAACTGGTCAAGATTTTTTTTTAATGATTGTTATTTGTTTTTTTATGCCTATTATGTTATATGTAATTTTGGTTTTGATTTTGTGTGATGCTCTCATTGATCAATAGATATAAAGCACTCTCACGACATTTTATGGGTTCCATATGTTGGATAAAACTGTCATCAATATGCCTTTTTATAGGGGTGTGAGTTTAGTATTTCAAATTAATTTGGATACAAAACTTTTTCTATTACATTTTGCAAAAAGGTTTTTTTGAATAAAAGCTCGTTAAATCGTATTAATATCAATTTATGTTTTGTGTGAAATAATGTAAAAATGTTGTATATATAAATAAAAAGGAAAAACAAAACCATGAAAAATTATTGAGCAAAAATGAATTTATCAATAAAATTGGTATGCTTTCTCTTCTTTTTAGCCCAGAAATATATTCATCATTAAAAGAGAATCAAAGATATTTATCATTAAAAGAGATTCTGTTATAATTATGGAACAAAGTTAAAGAGTACAAATCTTCAAATTTAGGACTTAAAACTATTTATTTAGGTTACTATGGTTAATAAAAGTGTAGAGCATTCCATGGGGCAATCTCTAGGGATTGGGCTTCCTCCCCTTCTAATCCGCAAAACTTGTAATTGTTTATTAAAAATTATGATAGGTAATTTAAATTATTAAGCATCAAAGTTAAAATTATTTTTACTTACCCCTTTATAGTTTAAATTATTTTTACTTATCACTTTCCATGTTTATAATTTTTTTTCTATGTTATTCATAATTTTAAAAAGTGACTACTACTTCCACAAAATATTTGTATTTGATGGATCTACATATTTATAAACAGATTTATCTAAAAAAAAATCATTTTGTAACATATATATTTACAATACATTCATATATAATTTATATTTTTTACCCTGAATTAACATATCTTAGCATTCGCACTAGTCGAGAATCCATATATATATATATATTATATCTCTATATATATTATATATATTCTATATATATATATATATATATAATATTATATATATATATAATATATATATATATATATATATATATTATATTATATATATATATATATATATATAATGTCAAAGGCATATATTATGAATGGCAAGAGCTAACCAACTTGCCATAGGGCATTAAATGATTGGTTAGCTGCATGCCCTTTAACTTTATAACATACCCCATTATTTTTCATTTATATCGTTATGCGCGCGGGTGTGTTATAAAGTTAAATGGCATGCAGCTAACCAGTCATTTAATGCCCTATGACAAGCTGGTTAACTCTTGCCTATTATAAATAGTTTACAAAAGTCAAGATTAACTATGATCGATGATGATTTTAATGGCCTCCCACAAATTCATTAAGTCTCGACATACCTTTTTGTACATGTTAATAAATCTCCTCGAAGGTGATGACTTCTCGTCATTTGCTAACTATACGTGTCTGGCTTACATTAATTTTCTAATTAAAAGCTCGGTTGGATTGTTGTCTAATGGGCACTAGCTGCCAGGTCATTATTTCTCCGAATGCCATGTGGTGCTTACAGCATCGTTCGATCAGAGAGTTTGATTCAATGACCCACCAGGAATCGAGGTGTTATTATAACGAATCGGTGACCTGCCTCCCTCCTTTGGTCATTCTGCTTGGTCAGGTTCTTAGAAACTTGCTCTGCAGAATGTTGGGGATTTTTCTGTTAAAATCCCCAAAACAAACAATAGTTGTATACAGAGACATTGCTCTGTTTTGCCACAGGGTCTTTTTAACACAGCAGAAACAAATAAAATTTATGAGCACCAGACGGAGTTTTCACACACACCAAGGATTTATATTCATTAATAAAAATTGTTGTTACAGATTATAATCTTCCTGATGAAAACGAGTTGACCCCTTCGATTAAAACGAAGTCAGGGTCTCTTCATTTTCAAGATTTCTTCAACTCCGATCCTGGGACCTGTGGGTTATGGGCCCACGAAGCCTATCCGCTGCGGCACTCTGATCTTACCAGCTTCATTTGAAATAAGGAACGCCCATGCCAGGACAAACCCAGAACAGACCAGGCGACAACGCGTGATGACATTGTCATCGTTCTTCATCCGCCCACGCTCTTGACTACCACAAGGACTCTATTTCCGTCTTTGCAATTCCTCCTTCGGAACAAGGGTTTCCATATCTCCGACCTCACATTCCTCTTTCAGAACCAGAAGGGTTTCAGCATCTCCTTCCTCCTTACATTCTTCCTTCGGAACCCGAAGCGTCTCAGCATCTCAGTATTTTCCGTCTTACAGTACTCTGCGGAATCCATGGTGGTTTACTCCAATACAAAACCTTCCCCTTCGGATAATTATTATTGTTGGCCGGTCGCAGAAGCCGAGGCTGAATAATGCTTCTTCATACTATCAGCGAATTATCGAGCCCATCGTTGGTCCAGAGAAGTGGTCTCAGCCACTCTGCCCGCTCTCCAGACAGACTGCTCTCCACACCCGTGGCTGCTCTCGCTACAACTGTTACCACACCCTCTTTCTAGTGCCATGGCAAACAAAGAATCCACGGCCTCCCTCAGCCCACTATGTACAGCACTCAGATGTCAACGCTTCTGCACGCAGCCTTCACATGGCAATCCGCATGCAGGATACCAAGCAACAACCTATTCTATGGCATTAACATTTCCATTTTCAGCTGAAAAGAAACACGAAAACGATTCAAACAAAACGCATAAAACACAAGTTCACACAGAGGATTTTTTTCATTATTTACAATTCAGATTACAATTTCAAGGCATTTCAGCCTTAATCCAGATTTCTCTGGCAACTACATTTTGCCCTTTCTTCTCCTTCGCATGGGTTTCTTTCCTCTCTTTTTTTTCTTGCTTATTGATTCACCCACCAATCTTCTTATTACACATGCATACAGTTTTTTTTAACTGATTTTTAACTAAAATTAGTTTCTTAACTGAATCTTGGCCTGGCTGTCCATGTGGTCATCCACATGTCTTCATCTTCTAATTTTCTTTCGTTGAGGTGTCCGGATGCTCCTGCATCAGACTCCCGAGGTACAAAAAATTATGACCTCCTGGTCATATGCTCCTGAGGTACAAAATTATGACCTCCTGGTCATATGCTTTTCTTTGTCGCTTTTCTTTGTCATTAGCAATTCTACCCACTATTTCATTCTTCAGTGGAACTGCCTTTTGTGAGCTGCAACCAAACCTCTGCCATAGCAAGTCCTCCCTGCTATCAGATGCCCTACCAAGATTCTCTCCTGAGCTTAGTCCTCTTCTCGGCATCTCCGTGGTTCTCTCTTCTCGAACCAATTGAGCACTTCTGCTCCAGGTTTGCTGCAATCTCCACCTTCACAAAAAAAACTACAAACAAACAAACTGTACCTCTTCTTCCTGGTACCTCTTTTCTTCGCATGCAAAAACTCCTCTCTGCAGGAAATCTTTCCCGCTCTGATACCACTTGATGAAAATGAGTTGACCCCTTCGATTAAAACGAAGTCAGGGTCTCTTCATTTTCAAGATTTCTTCAACTCCGATCTTGGGACCTGTGGGTTATGGGCCCACGAAGCCTATCCGCTGCGGCACTCTGATCTTACCAGCTTCATTTGAAATAAGGAACGCCCATGCCAGGACAAACCCGGAACAGACCAGGCGACAACGCGTGATGACATTGTCATCGTTCTTCATCCGCCCACGCTCTTGACTACCATGAGGACTCTATTTCCGTCTTTGCAATTCCTCCTTCGAAACAAGGGTTTCCATATCTCCGACCTCACATTCCTCTTTCAGAACCAGAAGGGTTTCAGCATCTCCTTCCTCCTTACATTCTTCCTTCGGAACCCGAAGCGTCTCAGCATCTTAGTATTTTCCGTCTTACAGTACTCTGCGGAATCCATGGTGGTTTACTCCAATACAAAACCTTCCCCTTCGGATAATTATTATTGTTGGCCGGTCGCAGAAGCCGGGGCTGAATAATGCTTCTTCATACTATCAGCGAATTATCGAGCCCATCGTTGGTCCAAAGAAGTGGTCTCAGCCACTCTGCCCGCTCTCCAGACAGACCGTTCTCCACACCCGTGGCTGCTCTCGCTACAACTGTTACCACACCCTCTTTCTAGTGCCATGGCAAACAAAGAATCCACGGCCTCCCTCAGCCCACTATGTACAACACTCAGATGTCAACGCTTCTGCACGCAGCCTTCACATGGCAATCCGCACGCAGGATACCAAGCAACAACCTATTCTATGGCATTAACATTTCCATTTTCAGCTGAAAAGAAACACGAAAACGATTCAAACAAAACGCATAAAACACAAGTTCACACAGAGGATTTTTTTCATTATTTACAATTCAGATTACAATTTCAAGGCATTTTAGCCTTAATCCAGATTTCTCTGGCAACTACATTTTGCCCTTTCTTCTCCTTCGCACGGGTTTCTTTCCTCTCTTTTTTTTCTTGCTTATTGATTCACCCACCAATCTTCTTATTACACATGCATACAGTTTTTTTTAACTGATTTTTAACTAAAATTAGTTTCTTAACCGAATCTTGGCCTGGCTGTCCATGTGGTCATCCACATGTCTTCATCTTCTAATTTTCTTTCGTTGAGGTGTCCGGATGCTCCTGCATCACTTCCTCTCTCGGAGAGGGATTCACCACTAACATTTCACTTCTGTGTGAAAATTACATATGGATATTTCTCACACTGTTGCGTGCTTCCTTTGCATATTCGGAACACTTCATACGCACTGCTGTGCCTCATCCATCATCTTTTAACAAAAAAACATTACATATATATATGACAACCAAAAACTTACATCCGTTTTCACTTGCCACGCTGCCGTAAAAGAAAACAATAAAAATTAAATGATTTCACTGGCTTTTACTTGTGCCCATACTCCCGCTGAAATAAAAATGATAAAATTAAAAACTTCACCAAAACTAACCAACCCTCAGTAAATTTGCATTTACTGTTTTAGTGAAAAAACTGGCAGTAATGTAACTTTTACTTCACGTTGAATTCATTTTGCAGGCCTGTACTTCAACCGGTATTCAATTTGGCTTTGGGAGTCCATCGGGTCCAGACTTCATCGCATGGCACACATATATGAAAAATTGTTCACCCTTGGTTTCCCCGATTGCGATATGCCGATCGCAATATGGGCTGATACCTCCGATCATACATATTATAACATATGCCTAAAATACATAAAAACACAAAAAGAGCCACTGGCGGAACTGAAATATCTTTAACCAAAAATGTTAAGTACCTGTTGAGTCCGGGTTATCGGGTCGCAACAAAACTCATGGTAAAGCCTCCCCGATTGATATCGTTGATAGGGATACGCCGATAGCGATATCGGTGATCGCTCATCGCAAACATGAAAGTTCCTTCACTGCCACTTCGCCGATGCGATATCGGTGATCGCTTATCGCTGGAGTCCTGTGTTGCTGCCACTCCCTGCCTGCGCCGATGGGATCTGCCGACGCGCTCTGCTGAAATGAATTGGACTGAATTGTCATTGTTGTTCCTGCACGGTAGTTGGAATTATCATTCCAACACTCCCCTTTAATTTCAACTGCTGGGCATTCAATCAAACCCAAACATTTCCTCAAAAATTCAAAGCTTTTCTGGTCCAATGGCTTTTTCAAAATGTCTGCTACCTGTTCGTGAGTGCTGCAATGTTGTAAATTGATTTCTCCATTACTTACCAATTCTCTGATATAATGAAACCTTGTGTCGATGTGTTTCGTTCCCTTATGAAACACTGAATTCTTTGATAATGCAATAGTTGAGCTATTGTCACAAAAATTCACTGTTGCTTTTTCCTGCTCTCGGCCTAAGCTTCTCAACATTATTCTCATCCACACTGCTTGGCATGCTGCTGTTGTAGCTGCCACATATTCAGCCTCTGCTGTAGACAATGCTACAATGGACTGCTTCTTAGAAGCCCATGAAATGGCTCCTGAGCCCATGTGAAAAACATAACCGGAAATGCTTTTCTGATCATCTACACTTCCAGCCCAATCGCTATCAGTGTACCCAATTAAATCTAAGTGTTCTGAGACATTATATAAGATGCCAAACCTTTTAGTACCTTTAACATACCTCAGAATTCTTTTTTCTTCTTGCCAATGTGCTTCCTTTGGCCTCTCCATGAATCTGGAAATTAAACTAACAGCAAACATTATATCTGGCCTAGTTGCTGTTAAATACATGAGGCTGCCAACTATGCTCTTATATAAGCTACGATTAAAATCCTTGCTGCTTTCCTCTTTGCTGAGTTTTAATCCCATTACCATGGGAGTGATCGCTGCCTTGCACTCTTGCATATTAAATCTGCCCAAAACTTCATTTATGTATTTTTTTTGAGAGATAAAAATTCCATTTTCATTTTGATCTACTTCTATTCCTAAGAAGTATCTCAACAAACCTATGTTAGTCATTTCAAATTCTTCTTTCATGACTGATTTGAAATTTTTAATGAGGTAGTCATCACTACCTGTAAAAATCACATTATCAACATATAACACCACAATTAAAATCTTACCATCCTTTTCTTTGATGTAGACAGTGGGTTCTCCCTCACACTTTGCAAATTCATTTTCCAGTAGATAGGAATCTATCCTACTGTACCACGCTCTTGGCGCTTGCTTCAGCCCATAAAGAGCTT
>APFE031048778.1:36158-85048 GCA_000404065.3 Pinus taeda | reverse complement strand
TTATTTTATTATTAATTTATATCTAAAACCTTAATTAATTAATTATGCTTTGTTAAATTAATTTAATTTTTGTACCATGATTATAATTAATTAATTAAATTAATCCACATTAGAAACCTTAATATTCCTTATTTATTAGGAATTGAATCGTCACAATAATACGTTGAACCATGTTTAACCATGGTTGACCATGGTTTATTTTCATGATTTAATATACCCTAGGAATATGGACCTTTAGATTAATAAACCCAAGCGATTAATATTATAAACCCAAGGGAATAATAAAAAATTTGTTACATTAGTCTCCATAAATTCCTTACATGCTACCATGTTAAATTATGAGATATGTCAAACTCAAAATCCGTGGAATAGACATCTATTGGTGGCGATGGAGGTGAGTGAATTTTCTTGAAAATTGAAGGGTAAAGCACATGGACCATGGTTGACCATGGTTGTCATAATGTGACGTTGTACCAAGAGACAATCTTTGTCACAATGTGGTCATGATTGTTAACCATGTTTGACCATCAATAAAGCATGAAGCTATCCAATTGTTATTGTATTTTCAAAAATATGTTGACAATTATAATATTTTTTAATACAATTATAGTCTGAATATTTCAATAGGAACCAATTTGAAGAAAATTTAAATTATAAAATATAATAATGTGTTGTAAATGGATCATTGGTTATCATTTTTATGTTTACATTAATTGAGAAAACAAAAATAAATCCTAAAATATAGGAAGAAATAGTTATTAAATCCATGCCATTATTTTTATATTATTTTACATCAATAAAATTCTAAAATAAATTATATTAGAATTATTATTAAAACTAAAATGGAAGAATTTTATTTTGCTTTTGTTCAAACCCAGTGTGTTTTAAGAGTTACACATGCAAAGAAAAATGATTACAACAATACAAATACCCTATCATTTTTTTTCGTGATTTTAATTTAACAATCAATTATTTTAAATAGAAAATTACGTTATTGTAACATTGTTCCTCTCAACTTAGAGGAATATTTTTTATTCAGGATTTACTTTTCTCTTTTTAATGACATGAATGAGTTTGATGCAAGCAAATCAATCACCAATAACAAGTTTGTTCCTGTGGCGATATATTTTTAAGCATGAAAGTCCTTTATCTCCTTCACTAAATTTTGGTTCCAATAGTTAGAGTAGCATGCAACATGTAACCAGCAACATAGATAATATGATGTACTCTTTTAGTAGAATGAGGCTATTTTATGTTCGGGTGAACTCATGTTAATCTTAATATTAATGATATTTTTATTTGTATACTTATGTTAGTTCATTATTATTATTATCATTTCTCAATGTAGTAGAGACATCCTTACATTGGCACTCGTTTATTGATGAATGGAATAGATATGAGTGGTCACTGATAACTGTATAAGTATTATTTTTATTAATTATTGGTGTTAATTTAAGTTTTATAGGTATCAGGTTAGTCCTTTTGAGACACTCTTCTTAGTTCTAAATAATATCATTATTTTTTAATAAAAAATCTTAAATAATGTGAAATAGAAAACATATTTATAATAATAATATCATTATATTTTATTTGAAATTTGTTTTTTTATAATATTTTTAAAATATTATTTTTTTAATGAGAGAATATTCACAAAACCATCTCACTTGTGTCTTTGTCATCTTTCATTATACTTCATTAATGAGTACCTTTTCTTAAGATAAAACCCTTCACATATGAATCCTCATCTCTAACTTGTTTAAAATCACAGTTGTCTTTAATTTATTTGAAAGCTTTAAAATCTTTGCAATGTGTCTTGATGTTCGACTTACAATTTTTGTCCACTTTCCTTTCCTCATCCCACTTATCTGATCATTGGGTCCATCACAAATTAATGTCTATTAAATCAAACAAAAAATTCTTAAGGCCTTTGAATGGAGTTATATTTTTCATTGATTTGATTATCGGTGCTCAACTTGTAAGCTCTCTAACAAGAAACAAAATGCTTTACTCGCAACTTTGGTTAAAATCTGGTGATATGTGTTCCATGGTTTTGAAAACTTCTATTGTTTTTTGTTTTTATAATGATATTGGTCAATTCACTCTCCTCCATCACCACCAAACAAAAAAAAAAAAAGAAAAAAAAAACTCGGTTTAGTGGAGAAAGAATGGAATCTTGTGCACTCACACTTTTAATGGGGGGCCGTTGTCTTAACGCACCTTGGAAAAAAGGTAAACACCCAATTCAGTAAAGCCTTCATTGGGTAAAAGATGACAACAATACAACACATTTCATTTCTTCTACTCATATATTGCTGAAATGTGACAACATGTAAATGATGTAAATATGGGTAAATCTTATTTTTACTGCGAGTTAGTTTTATAATGAGATTTGTAATGAATAGGAGTTACATAACAGAGTAGCCCATATTAATTGGTGAATGCCTAAGAGGTTGTATCATGGAGAATCATCTTTGGTTAATAAAGATTTACAATTACTTGCCCCGTGGAGGTTTCCGTGACACATTGCAAACGTTTTACCACGTCAATTAGTTGTGTTTACTTGTGTATGTTTATTTCAGTTTCCTATTCAGTTTCTCTAGATTTCTTTCTTGTTTAATGAACTCCTGAGACCAAAAAGTGGTATCAGAGCAAGTTGAAGACGTGCACATTGAGAAAAGGGAAACGCTTCAGTTCGAAAATTGTGTTGTATTAAGCCGCCACCATTGGAGAGGATCGAGACGTTGGAGAAAGCCTCAGTTTGAAGAGCCTGTTATGAAGCACGACCACTGACGGAGAGAAGGGGCATCTATTTGGAAAACCCTGCACAGAGTCGTTGAAGTCAAGATCCTAAAATACCTACATAGAGCCATTGAAGTCAAGATCCTAAAAGAAAGTCGGCGATGTTGTAGCGAAGACTTTGTTTGCCATCATGGATGAAGAGGAAGAGCCATCAGTCAAGGGGTTGAGAGAAAACTAATAATCTGTCGTCACCACCATCCATTGTTTGAGCCATGTATCTACCACGAAAGGCCATGTCATTGGAGAAAGTGAGCCTCAATTTTGAACCGAGGTGCCACAAAACTTGTATAGAAGCTGTGAGAACTTTGTGAGCCACGGTTGGAGGGACAAGCCAATAGAGACATGTCAAGTTGTCATTGGTGGAAGAAAAGAAGCCAACAGAGCCGATAAGATCCATCAAATGTTCATAGAAACAAGCTCGTTGCTAGCCCCGTTCGGGTAATTTTCTTGTTTAAAAAGAATACATTTAAATTGCATATTTCATAACTGTTAAAAGAGAAGAAATTGGTTTCTTGCAGAAGACATAAACAATTCATTTTTTTGGGATTTGATAAGCGAATTTAAAGAGCTCATATTTTTCATTAAAAAGAAATCTAGTAAAACAGAAAAGGGAAATTATGTTTTTTTTTTTTTTTTTTTAAATGGAAATTCTTTCTGAAATTCTAAATTAAAAAGAATATAGAAGAAATTGGAAGTTATTTTGAAATTCTGAATTGAAAGGGATACAAAAAGATTGGAATAGGGTTTAATTTTGGAAAGTTTAAAGAAGAAAACCATTTTTTTTGTTTTTTTTGTTTTACTCAGAAATCAGAAAGCTAACTAAAGGGTGGGGAAATAAACCCTAGTTGGAAATTAAGAAAGAAGAGAAACCAGGAAACCATAGTAGGAGGATTTGTAGGAAGAAATGACAAAAATGACGAATGCAAATTTCGAGGTGGAGAAGTTCACCATCAAGATAAATTTCTCTTTATGGAAAATGAAAGTTATGGATTTGTTGGTGCAACAAGGGTTGCACAAAGCATTAAAGGGGGTGAAGAAGAAATATGTTGGCATGACAGATTTAGACTGGGAAGACTTGGATGCTTGAGCTCTTAGTACCATTAGGTTATGCTTGGTGGATGAAGTTCTCTTCAATATTCTTGAAGAAACTTCAACAACAAGTTTGTTGGGAAAACTGGAAACATTGTATATGACCAAGTCTTTAACCAACATAATTTAACTAAAAAGGCAACTATACAGTCTTCAGATGAAGGATGGTACAAAAATTGCAGAACATTTAAATGTTTTTAATACACTTATTTTCCAATTGTCAGATATGGAAGTTAAAATTCAAGAAGAAGATAAATCTATCACTTTGTTGTGTTTGCGGCCCGAGCCATGGGACCATTTCGTAACTTCTATCAGTTTGAGCACAACTGAGTCTTTGGGATTTGATTCAATTGTGGGAGCTCTGTTAACTAAATAAGTGAGGAAGAAGTCCAGTATTGAAACCTCTGCATCAGAATCCATGGTAGCCAAAGGTCAGTCAAAGGAAAGAGGGGAGAAAGAAAGGGGCTCTTCCAGGTCAAAATCAAAAGGAAAAAAGTGTAAATCCAAATTTTGTTACTGCAACAAAATTGGACACCTCAAGAAAGATCGTTGGAAACGAAAGGAGTCTGAAAACCCAAATAAAGATGCAAATCAAGTTGATTCAGGTATCATTAATGAAGTTTTATTTGCTAAATTGAGTATGGTAGATGAAGCTTTACCTGTTTGTAAGGTCTCTAAGAATTATGATAATTGGTTGTTAGATCATGGTGTTTCTCATTACATGAGTCCACACAGAATTTGGTTCACATCATATGAAGTTGTGAATGGTAGTTATGTGTTTATGGGTAATAATGTATCCTGTCAGATTGTTGGCATGGGAAATATCGAAATTAAAATGTATGTTAATACAGTTAAAAATTAATTGATGTTAGACATGTACTTGAATTAAGGAAAATTTTGATTTCTTTGGAGTGTTGGACTCGGATGGTTACAAGTTTACAGGTCATAATGGAATGTTGAAAGTCTAAAAAGGCACCCTGGTTGTTAAGAAGGCAGAAAAGGTCGGAAATCTTTACAGACTCAAAGGAAGTGCTCAGGTCAGTGAGGTAGTGACTGTATCAGAGAAAGAAGAAGAAGGTACTCTCTTATGGCATCAGTGATTGGGTCACATGAGCAAGAAAGGTCTTTAGGTACCGATGAACCACAAATTGCTTCCTAATTTGAAATCCTTGAAATTGGATTTTTGTAAACATTGTGTGTATGGAAAACAATGTAAATAGAGATTTAAAACTAGAAGTCATAATAGTAAATAAATTTTGGACTATATTCATTCTAATCTATGCGGACCATCTCCTAATATATCGTATGGAGGTGCATTATATTTCTTAAGGTTTATTGATGATTTCTCCCAAAAATTTTGGGTCTATATGTTGAAAAAGAAAGTTGATGTATTTAATGTTTTTAAACAATTTAAAGCTATGGTGGAAAAGAAAACAAGCAAATCAATTAAATGTCTAAGAACTAAGAATGGAGGTGAATTTAATTCTCTAGAATTTGAAAAATATCGTAAGAATGAAGGGATTGTTAGACATAAAACTGTTGTTTATACTCCTCAGCAAAATGGTGTTGTTGAACGTATGAATCAGACTCTTATTGAAAGAGCCAGAAGCATGATCAACAATGCTAACCTGGAAAATGAGTTATGGGCAGAAGCAGTATCTACTACTTGTTATTTAGTTAATAGATCGCCTTTAGTTGCAATAAATTGTAAAATTCCTGAAGAAGTTTGGTCGGGTCAGTCTCGTGATTATTCACATTTAAGGATTTTTGGTTGTGATGCCTATGCTCGTATTCCTAAAAATTAGCGCTCAAAATTAAATCCAAAATCCAAATGTTACGTTTTTGTTGGGTATGACTATGCGGTGAAAGGATACAGGTTGTAGGATCCTTCTTCACGAAAGATAATCATTAGTAAAGATGTAACATTTGATGAATCTTCTCTTTTAAAATGAGATGTTGAAAAAGTTGAACACGAATAGGTATCTCCAAATCAACAAATTTAGCTGGATGCTAGACCTTTTTCAAAAATTCGAAAGGAAGGAGAGACTTCTGAAGAAAAAGGTGAAGAATATGCAAAGGAAATTGTTGAAGTTCCATAACTAGTTCAGCAACAAGTCACTCTAAGAAGGTCTACAAGGGAAATAAAAACACCCAAAAGGTATGAAGATTTTTCTTCATCTTTTTCATTGATTACTGAAGATGGGGAACCTTCTTGTTATCAGGAAGCAATGGATGATTCAAATAGAAAAAAGTGGAAAAAGGCTATGGACGAAGAAATGGATTCTTAGCCAAGAACAAAACCTAGGATCTTGTAGAACTTCCTGAAGGGAGAAGTGTTGTTGGATGAAAATGGATCTTGAAGTTGAAGTGAAATGTTGATGGAAGTATCAAGAGGTATAAGGCGAGGTTGGTTGCAAAAGGGTATTCTCAGGTTGAAGGTAAATTTGACTTTCATGAGATTTTTTCACCAACCGTTAAACTTGTTTCTATTTGTACTGTGTTAGCACTAACTGCATTACTTGATCTTGAGTTAGAAAATTTAGATGTTAAAACAACCTTTCTATATGGTGATTTGAATGAAGATATTTATATGGAACAACTAGAAGGTTTTGTACAAGGTCGCAACAGAAGATTAGTTTGCATGCTCAGGAAATCAGTGTATGGCCTAAGGCAGTCTCCCAGGCATTCGTACAAGAAGTTTGAATCCTTCATGGTGAGTGAGAGCTTTATTATAAGTGAGTATGATCATTGTTTTTACTTCAAGAGTTTAAGTGACATATTCATTATCTTGGTTTTGTATGTTGACGATATGCTTATTGCATGAAAAAGCATGGTAGAGATCAACAGGTTAAAGGCCTAGCTCTCTAAGATGTTTGATATGAAGGATCTTGGAGGGCTAACACATATCTTGGGCATGGAGATACACAAAGACAGGAAAAATGGGAAGCTTTGGTTATCACAACAGAAGTATGTGGAAAGAGTACTTGAAAAAATCGGTATGAACAAGGTTAAACCTGTTAATGTTCCATTAGCTTCTCATTTTAAACTTTCTTCAGTTTTGAGTCCTAGAATTGATGAAGAAAATAAGTGTATGTCTCGTGTACCATATGCAAATGTTGTAGGCAACTTAATGTATGCGATGGTATCTACAAGACCTAACATTTCACATGCAGGTTTAGTTGTCAGTAGGTTCATGGAAAATCTAGGTGAAGAACATTAGCAAGCAATGAAATGGGTGCTTCATCATTTAAGAGGCACAAGTGACAATTGCATCATCTTTAATGGCAGTGAAGGATGAGTCTACTGATATGTGGATGTTGATTGTGTAGGTGATTTGGACAAAAGGAGATCTACTACAAGTTGTCTTTACTCTTGCAAGTAGAGCAATTAGTTGGATTTCAAAGCTTCAAGAAATAGTTTCTTTGTTCACTACCGAAGAGGAGTATATAGTTGCTTCAGATGCAAGTAAAGAAGCAATCTAGTTAAAAGGTCTACTTGATGTGATTAGAAGGATGCACGATAAAGTGAATGTATTATGTGACAGTGAGAGTGTTATCTCGACCATCACTCTTCATTGATTTCTCGACAATCTTTCTTCGTTGATTTCAAAGGTGTGTTGGCTTGTCATTGGAGGAGTGGACAACCTCTATATATAGAGGATTGTCCCTCCTTTAGGCCGACTTGAGGATAGTAGGCTAACTTCATTTTTCTTCTTTGTTTTTGCTCCTTTGAAGATGTCGTTGCATGGAGAGGACTTGTCTTTACTTGGAGGGATATTCTTTGAGTCTTATACAAATATATACATGGTGTAAGAAGCCCTTAAGGGTCTTCAATGTTTTCTTTTGACTCTTTGACTCACCTATAGCACTTTGAGATATGCTAGACCTATTTCAATGAGCAAGAAACTCATTGATAAATATAACAATAATAATATTTCTTTTCGTGAATGAATACAAATATAAAAAGTACATTTATGAAGGTTGAACCTAGTTACACTTTCTTCAACATGATTGACCATTGAAAGCATCGGGCAGACCCCATGAGACAACTAAGCCCTCCAAGAGGAGCCTAGAGGATTTTAAAGAGAAGTCATGTAAAAGCATTGGGACTTGGGAGCTACGGGCTAAGTGTTAGATGAAGGCATATGCAATAGGTAAAGACCAAGGGCGTAGGAGTAGTTAATAAAGGGAAATAAGCCCTTGAAGGAATTAAATAGCCTAAGCACCTCAAGGCTTGAGCCAATGGTCACAACACTTGGTCCCGTGGTGGGAAAACGGGTAAAGGTGCCGGAAAAAGGAGCTAAAGACCAAAATCAACATAATTGGCAGCATTTGCAATTAAAATTAAAAGGGGTCAAGGGGTTTACATTTGGTAGATATTTTAATAGAAATCTTATGGGCTTTGGCATGAACAAGTTGACTGCTAGGACGACGAATGCATAGGTTTAGCTAATGAAGTCAATATTGATTGCAGAGATAGTTGGATCAAGGAAACAAGGACCATTATTTGCAGAGAGAATTAGTAGAGATCAAATTAATAGAGATAAAATTAAGCTCTAAGAAGCCATGTTGGTGTACATATCGAGCTCTGTGAGTAATAAATAAGTATGGAGAGCTTCCTTGAGTGTACAGGTTGACAAAGATTTAATTCTTAGTATTGAGAATCACGTGTGCTCATTCTCTGAATTACTTGTGCTGCAGTTGCAGTTGTTTAGTAGCAGAGTGGAGAAAATGCTTAAGAGCCCATGCTCAATATTTAATATGGTAGAAGTACCAAGTAACCATATGTTATAGCAGTATGGAGAGTCATTCATATAGTATACTCTTGGGTAGTTTGGATGGCAATAGGGACAACATCGTTCCCTATGCAATAAAGGAACAAAACCTCGAATTGCAATTGAACAAGTGGGGGAATGTAGCATTGTTGAGTGAGATATGTGGAAAACTATGTGTGAGTGTTGTTGAAAAGAGTCCAAATGTGCCTGTGTTGGAGAGAAGAGGTCGAGAGTGCATATGCAAAGGAAAGAGGTCGAGAGTGCCTGAGCAGAAGAAGAAGGTTGAGAGCATAGAACCCTATATGCGTGTATGTTGTTGCAGAGTGGAGAGAATGCAGAGAGTGTTGTGTGTGAGTGACTGCCATTGAGCATAACAGAAGGTTGAATGCTGAAGGTTGTAGAGGATAATAGAGTTGATATTATGCATAATGGTTTCCATTTATAGAGAAAATTATTTTCTTTGAGTGTAGGTTGGAGCTTGCATATAATAGGAATTTGGTGCTTCCATGTCAATGGATGTTCGAGGACTACTTGGGGGTTGGTTCCTCCTGCCAGTTGGTTCTTACAACGAATCCATGAATTTGGTGCTTCAGGTATGCTAGATAGGTGTCTACGAAGGGAGGGAGTTGGTGCTTCTTGCTAATGGGTAGTAGCAAACAATCAAAGGGAGTTGGTGCTTCCTGTGAGTGGTGGCTCATAAATAATTGATGTGATAGAGCAGGTTCTCTTATTTACATCATAATAACAAACAAGTTTTGGTGGTTTTTCTCTCGGAAGGGTTTCCATGTTAAACCTTTGTGTCCAATGTGTATGTTGCTCATGGTGCTTGTATTCATGTGATGATTTATGTCATTGCACTTGATATATTGTTGATTGCTCACATGAATGGTTGCCATATTTGAATGATAAAATATAAATTGGCATAAAAAGTTAAAGTTAGCCTTAATATAGATTCATCCCCCCTCTCAATATTAAAATTGTTTCCAACAATTCTTTCCACGATAAGAGAATGAAATATAGATACAATACACAAGTATATTAATGAACACACAAGTCAAGAGATATATCTAACTATTTTAAGAGGAGAAAGAAGTATAGAAATAATACATGAGTATATTAATGAATGGACCAGTCAAGAGCTATATCTAACTATTTTAGAAGGAGAAAATAACACCTTAGGAAGTTAAATTATACACAAATGATGACTACACCTATAGACCTTGATGGAAATGAAAGATAAGGTTGTTAACTGTGTTTGAATATGCAATTAAAGTACTAGAAGGAAAAATCCTCAATGTTTAGAATTATCAATTAGTGATATGACCCCTTTTCACACTAATAAAAAAAAACATGTGTGTTGTGTGGGGTTCTTTACACTGGTTGTAGGGTTTTCAAAGGGAAGTTGGGCTTGGGTTCAACTACGCTCATGGTAATAGGCTACACCTCAATGAAACCATGCTCATTAACATGGCATGGCTTCCTTCTGATGCTGAGAGAGTGATTCATCCAATTAAATTGGAGTGGGAGGTCTAAAATCAATAATTCGGTGGTCCCCATGGAAAAAAAACAGAAGGACAGATGGAGAGGACCATGAAGTTTGATACCCATCTTTGATAGTGATGACCTAGAGTAGTGAGGGGCATGCAGTTTCCTAGAGAGGTGAGAGTGTGACACTAACAATGAAAGAGAGAAAAAGAAAACACCTAAGAAGGAAATAAAGGAGTGAAAAGGGAAGTAAACCGAGGGGATGGACCATAAACTTGTGAGGGATGTCCTAAAGCTAAAGATGTAACCTTGCTAGCATCACAGGCGTAGAGCCATAGGGAAGACTTGGTCTATATGGTTGTTTCCTTCCACAATTGAGCATCAACGATGGAAGAGTTGAACAAGAGTGGGCAAGGCAATGGGTATCTGCTGAGAAAGACTAGAAAAACCAACCTATGAGTGTCAGTTCACTATTTTGAGAGGAGGAAATCCTTACTTTCCTCTTCGCCACTAACCACAACACCATAATCATGAAGCATCATGTCCTGAAGTAGAAATCCCATAGCTGAGCAAGAGCCAATTCTCAGGAGGTAAGTCGAGTGAGAAGAACAATCTAGAGCCCCACTGTGAGCCAAGAGAAATTGTTCAAGCCTTTAAGTCTGGTCACCATTTTAAATGCTAAAGTGATCTTGAGAAGGAGAATGCTATAAATGCGGTTTGGCAATGTGACTTGTGGTTTGAGTGAGAATAGCTACATAATGGGTATTTGAACAGTCGAGTATAATGGAGGTTGCATTGAGAAGTGGGTTGATAAATGAGGACAAGTTTCCTACATGCCAATATAACCTTGACAGATTGCATGGCTAATCAAACTCATAGGGGTGTGCTACCAAGTTCCCTAAGTGTGTGTCTCAGTGGAACAATGATGACTTGCACCCACCCCATCGCTTAACAAACACCCCATTTGAAAAAAAATATATATGCTTATTAATTAAAAGAAAATCTCGTGTGTGATTTCTACATAAAAGACTCTTATTAATTATTTTAATTTATAGTCATAAAAATCTTAATTTATAATACATGCATATAACATTTTTATATTTAGAAATATTTTTATTTTTAAGTACATGCTTACTAGTTAAATTCATTAAATTCTACGGTTTTTCATTTTATAGATAATATGATATCTTAAGTCGCCATTAAAATGGATATTGAGCCCATATTTAAATGTTTACACTTATTTATAATTGCTATAAAGTCTCCTTATATTTAAAAAATATTTATGGGTTTACACTACAACATCTCTTTCATACTAAACTATAATTCATACCCGACTGTGAAACAACATTAGACAAAACATTCCACTCCTTACACCCATGTCCCTTCTTTTCAAACAACCACGAGCTCTGCTCGGCTGGAATAACATGATTGAATGTGTGTCATGCCACTAATAGACATGTCATCCACATCCCGTAACAATCGCGTATTGTTTACTCTACTAAACATCTCAGGGTTCCTAGCAAGAAATAATCCAACATCTGATAAGCAATACTAGGTGTCGGGTGATCAATAAAGGAAGCAAAAAGCACACGAGGGCATAGGCTGACTCGGGCGGCTCAGAAAGGTTGAACACAAAGAATTGTCAATGGATTTGGTTAGATTTTCAACAAATCGATTCCAACATGTCACTATGGCTTTTCTCACTCACCGTTTATGATCATTGAACAATAGTATCAATATCCAGCCTCAAAGATACATTCTTATGTGTGTTGAATTGGGAGGGAATGGGAATCGAAGTAGAGATGGGGAGAGCTAAAGAAGGGTGCTAGGTGAGGGGTGCCATTCTTAGGACCAGAGCTTTTTGCAATAGTCAGTGTTGCCAAGAGCAGCTCTAATGGACAACTCGTTGCAGTAAAATCCGCTGTCAGTTTTAGTGTTTCTTTGGAAAATGAGTACCAGATTTTGCAGTGCCTCAATTCAACTTACATCGTTCGCTGCCCGGGGCGTAATTACAGCTTTGAGAACAGTGCAAGGTTACACAATTTGTTCATAGAGTACATTCCAAGTGGCAGCTTGGTGGATTTGTTGAGTAGGTTTGGAGGGAAGTTGTAGGAATCAATGATTAGATCATACACATGCGACATCCTATGTGGAGTCGGCTACCTACGTAAGCAGGGGATTGTGCACTGCGATATCAAGGGGCATA
The DNA here is from genome assembly GCA_000404065.3 of Pinus taeda. Classification (NCBI taxonomy): domain Eukaryota; kingdom Viridiplantae; phylum Streptophyta; class Pinopsida; order Pinales; family Pinaceae; genus Pinus; species Pinus taeda. The sequence continues at coordinate 72,695 of APFE031048778.1, read as the reverse complement.
ATTTTCTTGTGGGTGCCAATGGTGTGAAGCTTGCTGACTTTGGCTCTACTAAGAGGATTGATGATGAGGAGAAGGGCCAGGTGCTGTTGCAATTGAGAGGAACCCCTCTATGGATGGCACCAGAGGTGGTGAACTAGTGGGAGCAAGGGCACTGATGATGTTAACATGATGTCATCTCGCTGGTCAAAGCTCGATATGTTTTATAGCAGCACACAAAGGGAGTGTCAGGATGACATGGGCACTATTAGAGACAAATCACCCTGATAGGCAATTTATTAGTTGGTGGATGCAACAGGTGGTCCCACTTGATAGCCTATCCCTACAGGAATACCCCGATGGAGATAAATGGGCTCACAAAGAGAACCATCAGGAAGAGGATGTTGGGTAGTCATAGCCATGTCAGAGCACAAGCCAATGGATTAGGCATCGGGCATATGTGTATTGACAACTCATCTCGGTAGGAAGTTAATTGGTGCAGAAGTGCAACAATGGTCCCATCGGGACACGTCATCCCATAAGGAAGACCCCAATGATTTCTAAAGGATGAAAAAAAGAAGGATTGGGAAGTAAGCATTGAGACACATCGGTTAGATATTTCATCCCAGCGGGGCCTTTCATTGGCCATTGAAAGTGTCGGGCAGATCCCACAGGATAACTAAGCCAACTAAGAGGAGCCTGAAGGATTTTAAAACGAAGGCATGTAAAAGAGTCGGGAATTGAGAGCTATGGGCTAAGAATCAGATGAAATCATATGTAATAGGTAAATACCAAGGGCGTAGTTAATAAATGGAAATAAGTCCTTAAAGGTCTTAAATAGGCTTGGCGCCTAAAGGCTTGATCCATTGGTCACAACACCTAGTCCCATGGCAGGAAAATAGGTAAGGATTCCAGTAAAAGGAGCTAAAGGTTGAAATTGACATAATTGGAAACATTTGCAGTTAAAATTAAAAGTGGTTGAGGAGTTTACATTTGGAAGCTCTTTTAATAGAAAGCCTATGGGCTTTGGCATGAATGAGTAAGCTATTAGGACCACAAATGCGTAGGTTGAGCTAATGAAGTCAATATTGACTGCAAAAATTGTTGGATCAAGGAAACAATGACAATGATTTGCAGAGAGAATTAATGGAGATCAGATCAAGCTTAAAGAAGTCATGTTGGTGTACTTCTCAAGCTCTATGAGTATTAAATAAGCATGGAGAGCTTCCTTGAATGTGCAGGTTGATGGAGATTTAATTCTCAGTATTTAGAATCACACGGGTGCCCATTCTCTGAATTAATTATGTTGCAATTGTAGTTGTTGAATAACTGGAGAAAATTCTTAAGAGCTCATGCTCAATGTTTAATATAGTAGCAGTAACAAGTAACCAAATGTTACAACAGTATGGAAATCCATTCACAGAGTACACTCTTGGGCAGTGTGGATGGTAGCGGAGACAACATTGTTCCCTGTGTATCAAAGGAACAAAACCTCAAATTGTAATTGAACACGTGGGGGAACACAACATTGTTAAGTGAGATAAGTGGACATCTCTGTGTGAGCATTGCTGAGAAGAGGCCAAGTGTGTTTGTGCTGCACAGAAGAGGCTGAGAGTGTCTATGCAAAGGAAATAGGATGACAGTGCCTTAGCAAAAGAACAAGGTTGAGAGTAGAGAGCCCTGTGTGGGTGTATGTTATTGCGGAGTGGAGAGAGTGCACAAAGGGTTGTGTATGAGTGACTGCTATTGAGGAAAACAAAAGATTGAATGTTGAAGGATGTAGAGGAGAATAAAGTTGATATTAGGCAAAGTGGTTTCCATCTAGAATGAACATTAGTTCCTTTTTTAGTGTAGGTTGGAGCCTGCATACAAGAAGTTGGTGCTTCCATCTTAGTGGGTGTCTAAGGAAGGCTTGGGGGTTGGTGCCTTGTGCAAGTTGTTTCTTGCATAATTCCAAGGAGCTGCAAATTCAGGGTTGCAACAAATCCATGAAGTTGGTGCACTTCATATGGTGCTTTAGATAAGCTGGTTAGGCGTCTACAAAAGGAGAGAGTTGGTGCTTCCTGCTAATGGGTGCTAGCAAACAATCAAAGGGAGTTGGTGTTTCATGTGAGTGGTGGTTCACAAACAAATTGATGTAATAGAGTAGGTGCTCTTATTTACACCATAATAACAATTAAAGCTTTGGTGGTGTTTCTCCCTAAAGGGTTTCCACGTTAAACCTTTGTGTCCAATGTGTATGCTACTTATAGTGTTTTTATTCATGTGATGATTTATGTTGCTGCACTTGATATATTGTTGATTTCTTACATAATGGTTGCCAAGTTTGAATGAGAAAATATAAATTGGCATAAAAAGTTAAAGTTAGCCTTAAAACAATGTAAACTTTGAAACATGAATTGTAAACTCAAAACAAGAACTCTATTAAAAAAGCCCCAAAAAACATTAAAAAAAATAGCCTAAAAACTAAAAATATTGATGCTGGAATACTGGAATGTTGGAAAACCTTAAAATTTTTACAATTTTTCAAACACAACATTATGGAAAAAAATTTATGACTAAGAAACCTTTAAAATGAACACCTAAATGAAAGAGTCATTATACCAAGAGTAATTTCTTTTTTAAATGATAAAAATATGACGACTTTAAAATCATAGCCTAAGACAACTTGACGCATTGCAAAAAAAGTTTAAAAGTCAACTATCAAATTGCCACACAATGTAGGCAAACTCGACCCACTGTAATGAAAACTTAAATATCAACCATGAAATTGACACATTGTGAGGGCAAACTCGATCCTTTATAACAAAAACTTTAAAATCAACAATCAAATTGACATATAATGAGATCGGGTTGCTAGTCGAGGATCGACACAAATCTTGTAGGAAAAATAAAAATAAAACAAAATAATAATAAATAAAATATATATTAAAACATAAAAGAAAAATAAAACCGAAAAAATTTCTCATAAACTTGATATGGATCACAGAAGCCTAACCTCTACAGAAGAAAACATTCAGAAAATTAAAAAATAAAAACAAAAACTTAAAATATTATTAAAAAATAATAATATATATTAGAATTTTTTTTTTAAAAACATAGGCAAAAAAAATATAAAAAATATGGCCAAAAAAAGCAAATATAAAAACATATATTAAAAAAGACAAAAAATAAATCAAACATAAAAAAATGGTATATATATATATATATATATATATATATAAACAAACCAATTTAAAAAAAATAAAAATAAATAAATAATAGAAAACTAAAAAACAGTTTTAAATAATTAAAACAAACTAAAAAACATTAAAATTAAATTAAAAATATAATAAAAAATTAAAAAGTAAAAATAAAATTTTAAAAAGCATAAAGGTAAATAAATGAAAAATTGGAGGCCCCATCCGCCCAAGGCTTGGCAAGTTGATTCTCAGAATCGGCTTGCGAAGCCTGGGGCCGCCTAGTTCAATAGGTCCTGGACTTGCTTGGCCGATTGTCGAAACCCACAAGGCCGGCCCAGGGCCGTTGGGCTACCCGCCTTGTAGGCTACACAAACTCCATAGTCACCCAACCAAGGGTCTAAGGGCCTAGCTGGACGATTCTAAGAATCCACCAAGTAGGCCCAGGACCGTTGGGTTGGGCGATCGTGGCTAAGTAGGCCCAAGGCCGCTTGGCGAGCATACCTTACCAAGCCCCTGCTCAGACGTGGCCTCATTTTTTTTAGTTATGTCTGTTTTTAAATTTTTTATAATTATATTTTTATTTTTATTTTTAAAATTATTTTTATTATTTTTCTTAATTTAATGTTTTTTTAACCCTTTTTTATAATTTAAATTTGCTAATCTTTTTAAACTTTTTTTGTTAATCTTATAAAAAAAAATAACTTTGTTTGTTTCTAAATATTTTTTTTGTATTTTTATTTATTTATGTTTATAGTCTTTTACATTTTTTTTTTTTAATTTTGTTCTGTTATTTAAACATAATTTTGTTTTTTCTTTACATTATTTTATGTCTTTTTTATATATATTTTTATATATTTTTTAATGTTATTATTATTATTATTATTAAAAAAAAAATCATTATAAAAAAACATTGTAAAGAAAAACATTAAAAAAAAAACATCTTTGGAAAACCCTTAAAAATCTAACATTCTAGGACAAAAAACAAGAGAAATAAGATAGCTTGAAAAATTGTTAAATAACCAACTTGGATCCATCTAACACTGGATCTATCATGTGCCGAGAGGGATCAAATCTAACACTGGATCTCTCGCTTAAATTTTATAAAAGCTTCTCAAAACTGATATTCCATACAACTGATACTCTTTGTGATAGACTATCATAGCTTACTTCGTGGTGGATTGTAATAGCTATAATCTCAGGTGGATGCTTGTAATAATCATCCACAACTATAGGATTATACACAAGTTTTGAGGTGGATTGAAATATATAATACAAAGCTCTATGGTGTCGTTATCATATGAGCTTTGTTGTGGATTTATTCTTCTCTACAATTGGTATAATCTTTGTTGTTCAATGGATTGAAATATTGATTTTTGTGGTCTTTATCCTTGTGATCTCCATTATACCTTTACATCCTGAATGATCCCATCATTTTTATATATAGTTTCTTTCCTCTTTTAAATTATGAGTGCTTTATCACATGTCAAAACCTCAACCTAACAAGGGAGGCTAAGCAAAGTGTGGCAAGTGGTTATGTAGACGACATAATGTTAAGGATTTTGGAATTATGGGGGATTGGGTAGAATATGAGATATTAGGTATGAGACATGATGGTTAAACTTGTGTTCCGTTGGACTAAATATCCATGTGGTTAAGTATCCATGTTGTTATCTGTTTCAAATTGCAATAGCTATAAATATGAATGAAGAACTTCAAATACAATGGTATATGATAGTTGTTAGCCTATTTTATGTGAGGTTGATGAATAATCAATGAACCATCTTTTTGTTTCATGCTCTTTTACTATGCAGGTGTGGCAAGAGGTTGTTTAGACATCTTAATGTCAAAGTTTGTAGAATTATGGAGGCTCAACTAGAGTATGAGGAATTGGGTGCATTACACAATGGTTAAACCATTTATTGAGCTACTATCTTATGTCTTTTGGGTAATACCTATCCATGTGCTTACTTGTTTCAAAATGCAAAAATTATAAAGATTAACAAAGAAAATGAATGATTTATAGATCTTGAAGTACATTGGTATGTTATAATTACACACCCATTTAATGTGTGTATAAGTCAGAGATGGGAGTTTAGAAATAGATTGACAAAAAGGGAAAGAAGAGAAAAAAGATAAATCATCAGTGCATTGACATTTTAAAATGAGATATTGACATATTTATTTATAACTTCAATTTGAAAAAGAGATCCAGTCTTCACTGCACAAGTACACAAGAAATAGTTGGAAGATGGGAGTCTCGTGCACCTTGTTGTAGATCTAAAAAGCTTCTAATATCTAAAATGTTGGGAATACATAAAATCTCAAATGATGTGCTCATAGATAATAGAGAGGAATATAGGTCACCTACATCTTTATCCAATTATTCATATAAAGAAAAAATAATTTTTTTTTTATAGTAACCATGAATGATCCTAATAATTCTCCAAAATATTTTAGCATTGGCAACAACTCTCTTCCTTTTCTAGGATGCAATTAAAATATTGGCTTGTTTAAAATTGTGACATTGACAACTGAACAAAAATATTAAAATTGAATCTAGAATAAAAAAGAGATACTACCAATAACATTAATTTTTTTTTCAATTAAAATTACTACTTAATTAAAACTATAAACTATTAAAACTATGGTAAATAAAAAAACTCAAAATGTATTTATTATTATTTGTTAATTCATATTAAAATACATGGAAAAAATCAACATAAATGCACTAAGAAAAAATTTAAAAACAAACTCCTTTGAAAAGGACATAATGCAATTAAAAAAGAAAAGAGCACCCAAAAAAACACCCTGCAATAAAAATAAAAAGAAAAAAGGAGCAAAACGAAATCACAGAAAGCTTTAAAATAACATTTTTTTTGTAAGCAAGCATAGAACATAATATTATCAAAAATGATTTACATAGAGTACAAGTTGAGGTGAGATGGAGAAGCTTGTGTTTAGAGAAATAGTTTTTTACAAAATGCATATTCTAGTATGAAAAATGTGTGAGGTACCATCTTCTCAAGAAAGGGAAATCAGATAATCCCTTGGAAAATTCATATGATAGTTTGAGGTCATTTTAGATTGACTGTAAAACTAAAAGAACTATGGAAACTAAAAGAATATAGAGGCATATGAAGCCTAATGAGGGACCTGGTCATGTTGTTTGCTTGGTGATAGAGGTTGGAACTTCTTGAGGCTAGCAGTGCTTGGATTTGGTCTTTTTTTCTTGCTCCAACATGTCTAGATAGGAAAATAGTCATCATATCCTTTTGATAGTTAGGGAGGATGCTCCCATTCAATAATAATGATGTAAGAACATGCGTTGAGATGAGAGGATTCCCCTCAGGTGAATTGGGCAGTGCTAGTAGGATTCCTTGTTTGATTGTCGACTTTTAGCTTAGGGCTCTTACAAGATGGAGAACTACCACAATCTTTCGGACCCTTATTCTTTCCATAAGTCGCTAGAAAACTAAGGTTAGGAGGAATGGTCATCTAGTGAAAAGATTCCATGGTAGTTGGGCATTATTTTATCTCCTTACCATAATTTAAATTTTAATATTTAAAATTTATTTTAATCAAATTGAAAAACAATTTAATATTTAATTATTTAACCATTAAAAAATTACTACTAACAAAAGTACAAATTCAAATATATCATATCATAACGTATTACTCTTAAATTTATTCATAGACAATTAATCATACGTGTACATCTTTATACATAAAAGAGTATATTTCTTATCTTGTATTTTATAGATGATGGAAGACACTCTCCTTGTAAGTAAATGACATCACATATTTAATGTATCAACATTTTTCAATTGATATGTTAATTAAGGATATACATTTTTTTTTTATATCTCACTTTTGATATGGTAAAGTTTCAAAGCAATTAAAAGAAATACATACATGGCTCTATTCTCGCAGAAAAATATTTAATTTATTATAATAAGCTGGAGTTCATGTTTTTTTCTCAATCTAGTCAACATTATAATCAATAGGGCTATGGAATAGGAGTCTAGGTACTATGCACATGAAGTTTCCATGCATAAAGAACCTTGCACGTGTTTTTTTTATATCATTCCAATGATTTCAAGTAATTAGTTTCTATTCCAATGATTTCAAGTAATTAGTTTCTATCTGGATTTCGTAAATGCACTACGTCCTTCAACCAAGAAGAATTGAATTTGAATGGAGAAGTAGGTTTGTGGAAAGCTCCTTTTAATTAGAAAAAAGTAGGAGAATGGTAAAATATACCACCAGTCCTAATCCACTCATTGATATTTTGAAAATGACACAGGAAATTCTCATAAATAAGGAAGCGATCAAGGCGTTTGGCAAAACGCTTTGAACTAGTCTATTTATTTCACCAAGAAGGACTAATATTTAATGGGGCTAGGTCAATCAAAGAATGAGAGATGAAGGATTCATAGAAAAATTAGCCAGTGGGTCTAGGATTGCCCTCCCCCCAATTTAGCAACACCCATTGATACATCAAAATCCCCCCCCCCCATAATAAGATAAGGCAATTTGACAATGGTGAAAGCCTCCCAAAAATGATGATGGTTTATAGAGGGACCATAAACATTTAGAAAAGAAATTTGATGAGCCATTTCTTCAAAGGATAAATCCACCCCCAACCCTGCTCGAGTACTCCAAGAGTTAATAATATTAAATGAGCAGTTATGCCAACCCACTACGAAACCACTAGAATGATTGATAACATCAGTAAACTAGAAAAACCAGCCTTGCAACAAGTTTCCCAAACACAAAATAATCGAAACTCCAAACCCCAACATCTCTTGAAGAAAAATAATATCTAAAGATTATGAATACACAATATGTTTCAAAGCGATTGTTTGGATCAGACTCGCAAGCCCCCTGCAATTAAACGAGAGCAACATGATAAGGGAACATAGGGAGGGGGGGGTTGTAATTGCTCTAAAAACCCTAGAGATTGAAGCATGTCGCCCAATGGCCATATCCACCTTGGCGCGCTCCTTAGCCAAAGTGATGTGAAATTTTTGGCCTCGACCCTGGGACACCAAGCAAAATGGTTGTATTTGTCCCAACCCAAGGTCTTTTGACTTATGAAATCAACCATTCGAGCGAGGCTGAAGATTATAGGAGGATTCCTCACTCGGGATATATGATAATGATTGGGAAGGGTAAATCAAGGGGGATGGTAGGTCGCATGAGGGATAGTCAATTTATAAAGGGCTTGGGTTAGAACAGAGGTGTAGATTGGTGTTTAGGGGTTTTCTGAAACAAAACCCACTAATTGATTATAAAAAATTGAGGCATCAAAATAACCATTTGAAACAATACGAGGAGGAGAGGACGTGCCTAGAACAAGGGGCTCTAGAGGAACTACCACCTCTCCATCCACATCCATGGTGTCCAACATTGGTGCAACAACTATTGAGACTAGATCATCCAAGCACCTCAAGGGGATAGATGAAATACCACTTTAAGAAGGAGGACAATTTGGAATACCCACATCCTCCCAAAACAGATTGTCCCCATCCTTAGAAGTTGGTTGAAGCATAAGACAATTTTTAACCAAATGGATATACTTACATTAACGATGACAATGGAAAGGGAACCCTTCGTAGTCCAATTCTTGAATGTTTGATTCCGCTTCCCCCAATTCCATTTCCTCTGGAAGACCTTCCTTGAGATTCACCAACAAAAAGATGTAAGCCTTTGACAAAATATCTAAGGTAAGATATGAGTCATCATGCGCTAAATACGCTCCCAAGCAATTGCCCAGATCTTGGAAAACCTCATCCACCCAATGATATAATGGCAATCTAGGAAATACAATCCAAATAAGCATGATATCATATCATTAGACCTTGCATCAAATAGGGGAGTCCAGAAATGAAAAATAATTAGCGAGGAGTCAATAAGCCATAAATGACCCACCACAGAATTTGTATCTTCTCCATGGGAAAACTTTAGATGAATCTAACCCTTATGAAGAATTTCCACTTCAAGAGGACCATGTACAAATGGAGCGACATCCTGAGAGACCCATGAGTGGAGGGACTGAATTGAAAAATGACGACCTTGCACCTGACCAACCAACGATAATGAAGCCAAAACCCCATCCCACTCCATTCTAACGTCTTCACCCAAAACAAGAGTTGCACAATTGTGGTACTTCTAGCGAAGGCACTGGAGCTTCTTTAATCTAGGCTTCACAAAATTTGAGCTTTTGCTAGGGCGAAAAATAAAACAGGTTTCACGGGATAACCATATGGATTATGCAGATGGAATAGAGAAATTATCGAGTTGGGGAGGTGCAAAGTGAGGGTGACTAGGAGCAAAGGAAAGAGGGTTTTGAAAATAACTACAGTCCAGCATCAAAATTTTGGCCCCTCTCGAAGCAACCAAGTGTTTACCTCTGTTGAAGCCCCCAACAAAACCACCATTGCTTGAGACCCCAGAAGTGTCGCTGACAAACTCTTGGTGACCATGGAGAATGTCAGCAATGTAAATAGGTTGGGAAGGACCTAGACCCCAAATCGGCCTAATAGACCCCAAACTCCAACCCTGAGGAGCGTGACATGTTTCCAAACCTCAACCAAGAATTGACACAAGTGAAGGCATAGGGGGAGCACTGGTGTTTGGAGGGGGCTCACGAGCCATATCCAAGGTCATAAGGATAAGAGAGCGACAGTAGGACGAGAAAAATGGGGACCTAGGGAACCAAGATGAATGAACCAAATGTCCAAATGGATAAGCGAAGATTCAGGATCATAGTCTATGAGCTCCTCCCCATCCATAAAAAAATAAAGGATAACATGAATTTACCAAAGTTAACCACCCAATCTTGTAAAACTGTAACAAGAAACATGCCAAAATTTACCAGATTATATAATGGCCCCCATGCGCGACCTAAGAAGAACCCATGAATATGATTACATGAGGAATAAGGGAAAGCATTGGATGATCAAAATAATGGTTAAATGTTATCCCATAAGGAAGGAAAATACCAAAAACCCTAAGTGTCACATCACTCTCGAGCTCCCTTCTCCGGCCACAAAAATCAACATATGTCTAATTCCTTTTGCTTACCTCTTTACCATTTATATGAGTCGAATTATTAGATGATTTTTTTAAAGTTAAAATTTCACTATATAATTTTAGATAATGTTTTGATTTTTTAATTATATGAAATATTTTTAATATATAAATAAATTATATAAATTATATATCTTATAACTCTATAAGTTATATAATTTAAATTTAATATTAATAAATAAATAAATTTATTATAAAAAATGATAATTAAAAATAAAAAAAAACATTTTATAATTAATTATATATTATTAAATTTTAAACCAAAGAACAAAACAAACAAACATTTGATAGTTAAACTTGACTTTGATAATAGTGGCACGTAGCATATTCAAAACTCTCTAACGAATATCCCTCCTTTATTTTAAAAGAACATTGAATGTAACTTGAAAAGATGTAAATGGCCCTATAATAATAATAACAAATGCACTCCACTCCTACATTCACAAATTACACATAGAATCAGAAAAACTCAAAACAGAGCAAGCACCCCACTCCTTTACACCTTTACACCCATGTTCCAACGTTGTCTTTTTAAACAACCACAACCTCTGCTCTGCTTGAATAACACAATGTGCTTTCTGCTCACACACACGTCATCTATGTGTGAGAATATTTTTCTTGTTAATTGAAGTTATCCAGTTCAGCTAGCTATTAAATTGAGTTTAGAGAAAATTCATTTTTTTAGTTGTTGGTGTGAGCTAAAAGTATTTATTTTGCAACAGCTCAGTTAGCTATTTGATTGAGTTATTTTCTAAAAGTTAAATTTATTGGATTGAATTATTTTTAGAAAAGTAATTTTTTTTTTATTGTATATGTAAGTTAAAATTAGCATTTATTTTGTTGAGTCTTTATAATCTTATAACCTTATAACCTTAAACTATTGAATCAAGCAATTCATTAAGCCAAAAAGCCGAAAGAGCTGTGAGCCGTGACTTTCTACAAAACCTGCAATCTAAAGAAAGGGACCCCAGTCTAAAGGCTTTAAGAAAGTGCTACGAAGAGCCATTGTTGGCACAAATACTACCACTGATAAACTCCCAACTGCCCTTTGTGTAGCTGTCGCAGCAATCGAGTCGAGTTGAGTTTGCACAACGGTTTTCTATTCATTGTTTGTTAAGGGAGTCTATTTGAAGAAAACAGAAGAAAGATTAAGGAGCAGTTGCAGCTGCCGTGAACAACCATTATGGCATTTTCAAAGAAGTGAGAGTGCCAAAACCAGAAGCACCGTAAGCCGTGACCACCACTTACGTGAGCCATTCTACCATCCGAGCAGCTGTAGCTGAGCTTAGTTGAGCCTTCTAATTAAGAGGAAGAGGAAGAGGAAGAGCGTTGCAATGTTAGCTGAATAACGATTCTATAATGCGGAATAAACACTTAAAAGAATCAGAAAACTTTAACACCCAAGAAATCATACCTCCGGCGATTGATGTTGCTCACACTCCAAAACCAAACTTTCTGCTATGCTTGAGGCAGTCCCTTCTTTTGTTTTCTGATGTGTTTACATGTGTTGTTGGCTCGGTCAAAACCGATAGTCCACGTAGCCCATGAGCACATTGTACAGATCCCCAGCGTTTATCATTATAAGATAAGAAAAACCAATAACAGCTTAATCAAATTCTGTGCATCTCAGTGCCACAACATTTCATTTGACAAAAAAATTTCAACTACAAAATACAAAGAAAAGCAGGAATCACAGATCGATCCGCGTTACTGGCAAAATCTTGCAGCCGCCTCGTAGTCCTGGTCCTCTCAGGCCAGCCAAATCATGTGATAAGCCCTTGGGGATTTAGGGGCTGAGATCGATTTGGGCATAATAATAATAATCACAGCAGCAACAACAAGATCTCACAGCTTTATTGTAGCCTTTAGATTTACAAAAGTTCACCCAAAATCTCTCATCTGTGTGGCTCTTCCAAGCTCTGCTCACTCTGATTTGATGGTGTAAGGCTGAAGGGGATTGAGTTAGTGCGCTTGGGGACCAAACAAAATTATTTATAGCCAAGCTTCCATTAAGCTTCTATCGGCTATGTGTCAAGTGTTCCACAGATCATGGTAGAGAACCGCAGAGGGAGTAATGGACCACTCCAGGAGATCCCAACAAGAAATTAATTTAACTACAGTTGGTTTCCGTAATTTAAGGAAATGAATGCAGTTGATTTCTAGATTATCGACAGTCGTTGGGAGGGGGAGCTTAACATTCTCCCACTTGGTCCATACTTCCAATCTTAATGTCTCATCTTAAAACCCATTGAAAATCTATATTAAGTAATAGATACATGAATCACGGTGATAAGTCCTCTAATGACAAGTATCATCTTCCATGTATTATTATGTATTTATTCTTATTATAAATTATGTGGCAACAATTTCTTAATGAATAAACCTTATGTTTATTCTTGGTCCTACACACATGAATTCTCTCAAATCAAATTAAGGTGCACATAAATATGAAGAAAACATCACAATAATTAAGAATTTCATTAAAATAACATTGTCCATACAATGAGAAACTACATAATGGAACCAAGTCCCATATTCATTACATGATCCTTGAATTTAAATGGTGGCATGCCTTTAGTCAAAGGATCGGCGATCATCAACTCAGTGCTGACGTGCTCAATGATCACTTTCTTTTCTTTAACACATTCCCTTATAGCTACATACTTAATGTCGATGTGTTTATTTCAACTCCCACTTTTGTTGTTTTTAGCCATAAAACAGTAGTTGAATTGTTGCAATACATTCTCAATGGCTTAGATATAGAATCCTAATTCTAAGCCCAGAAATGAAACTATTAAGACATACACCATGTAAAGTAGCCTCAAAACAGGAAACGAACTCGACTTCCATAGTGGAAGTGGCAATCAAGGTTTGCTTGGCATTCCTCCATGATACAGCTCCACCGGCCATCATAAAAATGTATCCTGATGTTGATTTGCGTGAATCAACACATCCAGCAAAGTCAGAATCTGAGTAGCCAATTACTTCCAAATTGTCCATCTGTCTATACATAAGCATGTAGTTTTTGGTTCCTTGAAGGTACCTCATTACTTTCTTTGCAGCTCTCCAGTGGTCTAAACCTAGATCACTATGATATCGTCACAACATTCCCACAACAAATGCAATGTTAGGTCTTGTGCAGACCTGAGCATACATTAGGGTTCCCACAGTAGAACCATATGGAAAGTTCTTCATTTGTTCCCTTTCAATGTCGTTCTTCGGGCACTGGTTCAAACTAAACCTATCACCGTTCATAATGAGAGCTACACTTGGTGAACAATCCTTCATCCGAAATCTCTCTAAAATTTTATTAATATAGGTTTCCTGAGACAAACCCAAGATGCCTCGAAATCTGTCTCTATGGATCTTAATGCCAATGACATAAGATGCCTCACCCATATCCTTCATATCGAAATTTTTAGAGAGGAATTGTTTCACCTCATGCAACAAACCCTTATCATTGGTTGCTAGCAAAATGTCATCCACATATAAAAGAAGAAAACAGATTTTACTCCCACTAACTTTCAGGTATATACATTGATCCATAATGTTTTCTACATAACTGAATGAAGAAATTACATTATGGAATTTCAAATACCATTGGCGGGATGTTTGTTTTAAACCGTATAATGATTTCTTGAGCTTGCAAACCAATTGCTCACCATCACTAGAGGGGAATCCTTCAGGTTGTTTCATGTAAACCTCCTCCTCTAGATCTCCATTGAAAAATGTCGTTTTCACATCCATTTGTTGCAACTCCAAGACAAAATGGGCTACTAATGCCATAATAACGCACAAGGAAGCTTTCTTAGATATAGGAGAGAAAGTCTCCATGTAATCGATTCCTTCTTTCTAAGTGAATCCCTTAGCAATGAGTCTTCCCTTGTATCTCTCAATGTTGCCCAATGAGTCTTTCTTTGTCTTAAAGACCCATTTACATCTAATGGCTTTTGCACCATTAGGAAACTCAACAAGATCCCATAATTCGTTACTCTTTATAGAATTCATCTCTTCCTTCATGGCATTGTACCATAATTTTGATTCTTTGCAACTCATGGCTTGTGAAAAGGACTCGAGATCATTTTCGGCTCCAATGTTGTAGTCAGATTCTTGTAGATACATAACATAATCATCAGGAATTGCTAATCTCTTTGGTCTAGTAGATCTTCTTAATGTTGTACCCTCATCTTCCTGAGAAGTATGTGGTTCAAATCATTGTTCAAAAGTTCTTGGAAACTCTTGAACTATCTGATCTATTGGAATGTCGTCAGCAGCTTGTGGAACTTCAACAATTGGTTGTTCAACACCAGTTTGTACTTGAGGGGTGCTGTGAACAATAACCAATCTATCAATTGAGGTGGAAGGTTGAGATTCCAAATGATCTTTCTCAGAAACTATGTTCCTGGTTTGATCGCTCCCACTCATCAAGTCATTTTCAAGAAACTTTGCATTTCTTGATTCCACAATCCTAGTGTTGTGAGATGGACAATGAAATATGTAACCTTTAGACCTTTCAACATATCCAATGAAATACCCACTAATGGTCCTTGGGTCCAGCTTCTTCTCTTGTGGATTATAAATTAGTACTTCAGATGGGCATCCCCAAATGCGCATATGTCACAAACTCGGTCTCCAACCTTTCCATAATTCAAATGGCGTTTTAGGAATAGCCTTGGTTGGAACTCGGTTTAATATATACACTGCTATCTTAAGTGCTTCAGTCCACAAGGATTTAGGAAGATTGGAGTTGCTAAGAATACTCCGCACCATGTCCAATAATGTTCGGTTTCCTCTTTTTGCTACACCATTCTAGTCGGGTGAACCAAGCATGGTGTATTAGGCAACAATCCCATGCTCTTGAAGATATTTTGCGAATGGCCCAGGTGCTTTTCCATCTTCTGTGTATCTACCCTAATATTCTCCACCTCTATCTGATCTCACGATCTTAATTTTCTTGTCGCATTGTTTCTCTACTTCAGCCTTAAAGATCTTAAAGGCATCTAATGCTTTGTTCTTTTTATGAAGCATGTAGAGATACATATATCGTGAGTAATCATCTATAAAAGAGATGAAGTATCTCTGACCATGTGAGTCCATGTCTAGGCTACATATATCAGTATGTATGATTTCTAATATGTCCGAACTCCTATTGGCACCTTTCTTTGACTTGTTGGTCTGCATTCCCTTTATGTAGTCCACACAAGTCTCAAAATCAATCAAATCCAAAGTATTAAGTTTCCCTTCATTTACTAATCTTTTAATTCTTTCTATGGAGATATGACCTAATCTCTGGTGCCATAATTTAGAGGAATTTTCATTAATAACACATCTTTTAGTGCCAGTGTGAACATGCATTGAATCATAAGTGACATTGTTTTGTAAATTAATGCAGTAAAGACCATTAGACAAAATACCATTCGAAACACAATCAGATTTTATAAAATAAACTGAATGATATTTCTGAAAAGTTGAAGGAATATCTAAAATGTACAAGTCTTGAAACTGAAATCAAGTTTCTAGAAAAACTTGGAACATAAAAGGTCTTTTCTAATTCTAAAACAAAGCCACTACTTAAAGTTAAATAGCATGTTCCTATAGCTTCCACATGCGAGCCCATCTTGTTTCCTGATAAGATGCTTTGCTCACTTCCCACTGGCTTCCTTAGGTTTTGCAAACCTTGCAAGGATTTCAAAATGTGAATTGTTGATCCAGAATCAATCCACCAGGTGTTAATATTGACATTAACCATATTAGATTCATAACAAACAAACGAGATTGGATTACCTTTGTCTGCAAGCCATTTCTGAAATTTAGCGCATTCCTTCTTCATGTGTCCCTTCTTTTTACAAATGAAACACTTGGAATCCTTCTTGATATAGGCTTGGGGAGGTACTTTACCTTTCCCTTTCTGATTGGCTTGAGATTTTCCCTTTCCTCGCGTTGCCAGCATTGCACTTTCTCCCAGTTCCATCATCAATCTCCCTTCCTCTTGAACACACATGGTCATGAGTTCATTAATTGACCATTTATCCTTATGTGTGTTGTATGAGATTTTGAAGGGTCCATATTAGTGCGGAAGGGTGTTCAGGATGTAGTGCACCATGAAGGACTCTAATATTTCAACCTCGAGTTTCTTCAATTGAGCCACGGTGTCCCCCATTTGCATGATGTGTGCGTACGCCTTTCACACTGGTGAGCCTTAGGGATGAGAATTTCATGATTAGGGTGCTTGCTAGTGCCTTGTCTAAAGTGACGAATTGATCATCAATGGCTTTCAGCAAGTCTCAGACCTTTTCATGCTGATCAATGGAACCACGAATACCAGTTGAAATTTTAGTCTTAATGAACATCATGCTTAGGCGATTAGATCGTTCCCATCGTTCATAAAGCGTGATGTCTGCTGCAGTGCTAGTATTAGCGAGTGTCGGTGGTTCAACTTTTCTAATAGCATATTCTATGTCCATCCACCCGAAATGAAGGAGAACTCTCTCTTTCCAGACCTTATAGTTATCTCCCTTAAGTTCAAGGATATCACAACGAATTTCAAAGAAATTTGCAGGTTGTATAACTGCATAAAATTAAATATCACATTCTTATGTTAAATTTGAGGCTTAAATTAAATTTCATGCTTTATCAACGTAAACCATGCTTTAAAATTGAATCTAATGACATAAAAATAATCTATGGATGATATTTTCAATTCAAGAAGATTCAATTATTCTTTTTGATAGAATTTATCAAATTATTCACTTAATTCATAATCCTAAAGGGTATCTTACGATTATAATTTGATATAAATTCTATCTTAGATTTGAACTTGATGATAAAACTATTAATTCATAATTCCTGTCGGTAAGTTATGAATAATTCAATATTTTATCCTTATTAATTATATAAATATAATAAAAAAAATCTCGTGGGATAAATTTATTATATTTAGTATAATTAATTACAATTAATGTCTAAATTTTTTTTTATGTGATCCTAATCAATCATAATATATGATATTATTTAATTAGAAACAATGTCGTTGTTTTCTAATCAATTAAAAATTATATGGTTCACTCAGACATTATTTCCTTTATGCATAAAAATAAACTTGATATGAGAATAATGATAATTTGCATAAATAAACTATAATATTCATGCATAACATTCAACGATGGGTCTCATGTACTCATCCAAAAATAGCATGTTTTAATTAGAGCATAAATAATCAATTCATGCAAATTAAATATGAGCATAGTTAATAAATTTTGCACAACAATTATCCAAATTGCATATAATTAAACTAAATAAATATTATAAGCATATAAATTGAGCAAAATTAGACATATTTCCAAATAAATGCCTTAATTCAAAAAATTCTCAAAATAAGACATCTAGCCAAACAGAGCATGTTTATAAACACCAAAGCAGAGATAAAAAATGCTCTGATACCAATTGTTTGTTGAATAACGATTCTATAATGTGGAATAAACACTTAAAATAATCGGAAAACTTTAACAAAAATTTAACACCCTAGAAATCTTACCTCCGGCCATTGATGCTGCTCACACTCCAAAACCAAACTTTCTACTACGCTTGAGGCAGTCCCTTCTTTTGTTTTCTGATGTGTTTACATGCATTGTTGGCTCGATCAAAACTGGTAGTCCACGTAGCCCACGAGCACATTATACAGATCCCCCGCGTTTATCATTATAAGATAAGAAAAACCATTAACAGCTTAATCAATTTTTTTGCATCTCAGCGCCACAACATTTCATTTGACAGAACAACTTTTTCAACTACAAAATACAAAGAAAAGCAGGAATCGTAGATCGATCGCCATTACTGGCAAAATCTTGCAGCTGCCTCGTAGTCTTGGTCCTCTCAGGCCAGTCAAATCATGTGATAAGCCCTTGGGGATTTAAGGGCCGAGATCGAGCTAGGCATAATAATAATAATAATCATAGCAGCAGTAGCAAGATCTCACAGCTTTATCGCAACCTTTAGATTACAAAGTTCACCCAAAATCTCTCATCTATGTGACTCTTCTAAGCTCTGCTCACTCTGATTTGATGGTGTAAGGCTGAAGGGAATTGAGTTAGTGAGCTCGGGGACCAAACATAAGTATTTATAGCCAAGCTTCCATCAAGCTTCTGTTGGCTATGTGTCAAGCATTCCATAGATCATGGTAGAGAACTGCAGAGGGAATAATGGACCAATCGAGGAGATCCCAACAAGAAATTAATTTAACTGCAGTTGATTTCTGTAATTTAAGGAAATAACTACAATTGGTTTACGTAATTTAAGGAAATGACTGCAGTTGATTTCCAGATCATCGGAGGTCATTGGGAGAGGGAGCTTAACATGCAACCCTCTCGTCATCACATTGAGTGGATTTTAGGAATAAAGTATGGGATTCCAATTCTTCTGAGACTACTCTGTCACTCAGCGTCCCGAGACCAACGGGAGAATGCAACACAAAAGTGAATAAATCAGTTGAACAATGCCCAAGGCCTTCTCCTAGGGATAGAGTTATGGCACTAGCCGCAGATTGTAAATTTAAAGATGTTGCAGACATGTCTAATTGGAACACAAGCCCCGATGGTCAGTGGATTCTTGTGAGATCTTCCCGAAGTGAATTTCCAGCATCATACATTAAGAATGGCTCCTCCATGCAGGAGTTTTGCAGGGAACAAGTGAAGTAACTGATCAATCCTGGGATGTTGTTGTCTCTGCAGCACAATGTCAACATCAACCATCTTCTAAAACTCTTCATCCTAGCATTCAATGGGTGCAGCATCTCATTTGATTAGTGAATTTGGGACCTGTATCCAAATTCATGTTAGAGCATTATATGATAAAGCAACATTGTACATTCGCTGAAGGGTACATACTTGTAAATTTGCTTTTTAATTTTCCATGAAACTTGGATTTCTGTTAGAGGAATTTTCCCTTTGTTTTTGTTATGAATATAAGCGAGGGCTATCACCAAACATCATGGATTGATATCTCATATTACACACCACTTCTAGAATAAGTTTGCCAAGTTACAATTACTTTACAGCCCAAATGTCCTTTTGTTGACCTGATAATCGAAAGAAAATATCATTCACAAACTAATTCTTAATACCACTGGCTGAGATTTTAAAATCTTAAACTATGGACACTCTATTTTTTCATAGCAAGCGCTCAATTAACTCACCATTAAATCTTTCTTTCATTTTCAAAACAAACTTCCTTCAAATGAGCAGAAAACCGAGTTTGCAGACTAGTTTCTTGTTTCTTATTTCTCTAGTTTTGTTTTTTTCAACTGTGCGAGCAAGATGAAGGGTACGCTGTGAAAGAACTTAGTGTTCTTTATAATTTCCATGTTATATGTTAATTATTTATTTATGAAAATATAATTTTGAGATTAGTCCATAATCTACCATATAATTCTATGTTTGTAAATTGAGCTAGTAGAACATTATAAAATATAAGTTTACATGTGGGAAAGTCTTGGAGTGAGCTGACATGGACAGAGTTTGATGATTGGGAAAAATTTAATGAGAAAAGTACTTTGAAGAGTGTTTTGTTATTGGGAATCCTCGTTATTCTGAATGGGAAAAGTAATTTGGAGAGTGTTTTTTTATTGGGAATCCCCGTTATTACGGAAACATGAGAATCATCCCCACTTAAAGTAATGGCAAGGTTTGAAAATTTATTATACGATCTTATAGATTCCCAAGGATGTTAAAGTAATTATCATTCAAAGTAATGGTAATGAGGTGAATCAATTCCCAGTAAGCTAACGACATACTCAAAATAATAATAAAGAAAATACCTAAATATGTTGTAATTCTGTAAATTAAAATAAGCAAATTTATAAGCCGTTAAATTATGATGCTCAACAAAGAATATGTATTTGAAGTAGATGTGGTCTCTCCCCCTCCATTCATAAGTAATGAAAGTAATATCCTGGAATATAAGGGGGCTAGGAAACCCTGCTAAAATCCTAGCAATAAGAGACATAATCAAACAAGAATCTCCATTGCAGTGTTTCTTCAAGAAACAAAGCTAGAAGAAGAATAAGTTCTTAGAGCATCTGGAAATTTTTGGAGAGATAGCTCTGGGGTCAGTTAAGTCTTCAAGGGGAGCCTCATGAGGGCTCAACATATTTTTGTCAAACAAGAACTTCACCTTGGTTGAAGAAATAAAGACGAAGTCATGGGTTATGGCTCTCCTAGAGGAAAGAGATTAAGGGGAAAGAATTCCCTTCATAAATATTTATGGTCCAATTTTATATGGCAAAAAGGCTAAATTTTGGGATTCATTAGAAGCTCTAAATGAGAGGAACTACCACATTAACAGTATAATGGGAGGGGACTTTAACACAGTCTTAAATATGACAGAGAAAAGAGGAGGGACTTTGAATAAGGATCCATTTAGAGATAGAATGGAGGAAACAATAGAGAGATGGGATTTGATTGATATCAAGCCTAAGACTAGTAAATATACATGGCCTAATAGACGGTCCAGGGACCACTTTATTGTTTCTCGTCTGGACCACTTCCTTTTTCACAAAAATTGGCTGCTTAAAGGCTTGGACTACTTGTCAACTATTGAAGCTCAGGGAGACTTGGATCATCAACCGATCATGATCACAATGGAAAATACTAAAAATCTTGTATTGTTTCCCTTTAAATTCAGCGCTGGCTGGTGCCAATCTGAAGAGGTTGGGAATCTGGTAAGGTGGACCTAGTTCTTTCAAGTCCAAGGCTCCCCTAGTTATGTTTGGGAAACTAAGCTAAACAATGTCAAAAAAGAGTTGAGGAAGTGGTTGAAAGAGAATTACCAACCCCTAGGATAAAAAGGAGAGACAAAGCGCAAGAACTAGAAGAGCATTATAAGATGATGGAGGAAGTTCAAATCGAAGAAAAACACATCCAAAAGGAAAAGGACCTTTCCTCTCATATCTTTAACCTTAGGAGGCAAGAAGAAAATTTGTGGAGGCTTAAATATCGTAGTCTTTGGTTTAAAGTTGGGGACTCCAACACTTCCTTCTTCCACAAACAGGAAATAGCCTAAGATAATAGGAATAAAATAAGGGAGATAAAGCTTGAGGGAAGGCAGAAATTTAGCTCCTTTGAAGAAATTAAAATGGAGGCCTATAATTTTTTCAAATATCTTTCTCAATAAAGTAAATATCCCTTTAGGAAATGCCTTCAAGTTTCTCTAGGCAATGTCTCAAGTTATCTCCCCTCCACCCAATCATGCTCTTACAGGTGAAATTATGGAAGAAGAAGTTTGAAGTGCGATATGGACCTTCGAACCGCAGAAGGAACCAGGCCCAGATGGATTCTCTATTTGTTTCTATCAAATATTCTAGAACACCATAAAAAGGATCTTATTAGAATGTTGAATTATAGAAGAGTAAAAAAGAAGCTCGGGGGAAGCACCAATTCATCCTTTCTTGCCCTGATTCTAAAAGAGTCCAATCCCACCTCCTTCTTAAGATTCTGACCTATTTCACTATGCAATTATTCTTATAAAATCTTGATGAAAATCATCACCAATGGGATTAAGCCTCTGCTTCCTTCCATTATCTCTGAGAATCAAGGTGGCTTCATGCAGCATCAGAGCATTCTCAATAACATCATTCTAGTTCAGGAGGCAACGCACTCTCATAAAGAAGCAGGAGAAGTTGGAATGGTTATCAAATTGGATATGGAAAATGCATCCAATCAGCTAAATCACAACTTTCTTTTTCTTGTTATGGAAAAGTTAGGCTTTAGCAATGAATTCATTTTATGGATTAACACTTTTATTGGCTCCCCTTGGATTTCTCCCTTGATAAATGGTCAATCGGCCCCCTTCTTTGCTACCTCTAGAGGCCTTCAACAAGTTTGTGCTTTGTTGCATCTTCTTTATATTATCATGTTTGAAGCCTTGAGTCATATGCTAGAATCTAAGCAGTTGGCCAGTTCTCTCCCTGGTTTAGGTATTGCAAGCAATGTTTGGGAAATAAATCACTCTCGGTTTGTTGATGACACCCTCCTGATTGGAGGATCCTCCCTCGTTGTAATACCAGTGGTAAAGCATGGCAGAGCGGCCGAAAGGAGGATCAAGCATATGTGGAATGAAAAAAATGAAGCGAGAAGCAGTTTTATTGGCTGACAGGAGTATCCCACCCAAAGATAATACCCTAACAAAATTATGCCGACAGATTTGTTATGGTGCTCAAATAGAATGAGCAGGATGATGACAACATATGAAACCATCCCGATAGAGTTACCCCAGTGGGTGCATCTCAAAGGATTGCAAAGGGGGGAAAAATGGAAACGCCAAGAGATAAGTGTTGGGCCACGTGGTGACATTCCGATAGGCCTTGGGATGACAATATTGTCATGCTTGGAGGCCACGGAACGTGGTTTCCCAAATCGTCGATCACACAAATCAACAGTGGAGAATTAACCCGGGACCTCTCCTCCAAATACCAAAAATTGTGATGGAGTGGTATCGAGTTCTTGAACCCGATGGTTTTTATAAATGACTTTAACAAAGGAAATCTACAAAAAACAAGGTCTCGGACTCTTCTCTCTCCTCTCTAAGAGCAGAACACATGGTAGGATTTGATTGGATCTCAGAAGATGATGATAGTTGATGATGTCAACATGGTGTAGTTTTACAAGGGACACGTGGTAGACAAATTTGTCATTTTTTGGGTGGCTTAATGGGCCAAATCCGGGTGACGAGTGACATGTGTCACCACTTGGGAGGCACCCTATGACACTGATGATGTTAGCATGACGTCATCTCGTTGGTCAGATCTCGAAATGTTTTATAGAAACACACATAGGGAGTGTTAGGATGACATGGCCACTGTCAGAGACAAATCACCTTGATAGGAAATTTATTGGTTGGTGGACACAACAGGTAGTCCCACTTGATAGCCTGGACTTGCAGGAATACCCCAATGGAGATAAATGGGCTCACAAAGAGAACCATTGGGAGGAGGATGTTGGGTAGTTGTGGCCATGTCAGAGCACAAGCCAATGGATTAGGTGTTGGGAGTATGTGGATTGACAACTCATCCTGGTAGGAAGAAAATTGGTGCACAAGTTCAACAATGGTCCCATCCAGACACATCATCCCATAAGGAAGACCCCGATGATTTCTAATGGATGCAAAAAAGAAGGACCAGACAGTAAGCATTGAGACACATCGGTTAGACATTTCATCCCGGCAGGGCCTTTGATTAGCCATTGAAAGCATCAGGCAGATCCCACAGGATAGCTAAGCCAATAAAGAGGAGCCTAAAGGATTTTAAGAAGAAGGCATGTAAAAGAGTTGGGACTTGAGAGCTATGAGCTAAGAATTATATGAAATCATATGTAATTGATAAAGACAAAGGGCATTGTTGATAAAAGGAAATAAGCCCTTAAAGTTCTTAAACAGGCTAAGTGCCTGAAGGCTTGAGCCATTGGTCACAACACTTAGTCCCATGGCAAGAAAATAGGTAAGGGTTCTAGTAAAATGAGCTAAAGGTCGAAATCGACATAATTGGAAACATTTGCAATTAAAATTAAAAGGGATTGAAAAGTTTACATTTGGCGGCTCTTTTAATAGAAAGCCTATGGGATTTGGCATGAATGAGTCGGCTGCTAGGACCACAAATGCATAGGTTGAGCTAATGAAGTCAATATTGACCGCAAAAATTGTTGGATCAAGGAAATAATGATAACGATTTGCAGAGAGAATTGATGGAGATCAAATCAAGCTTAGAGAAGCCATGCTGGTGTATGTCTCGAGCTCTATGAGTAATAAATAAGAATGGAGAGCTTAATTGAATGTGCAGGTTGATGGAGATTTAATTCTAAATATATAGAATCACATAGGTGCCCATTCTCTAAATTAATTATGTTGCAGCTGTAGTTGTTGAATAACAGAGTGGAGAAAATGCTTAAGAGGCTATGGTCAACGTTTAATATGGTAGTAATAGAAAGTAACCACATGTTACAACAATATGGAGATCCATTCACAGAGTGCACTCTTGGGCAGTGTGGATGGCAGTGGGGACAACATTGTTCCCTGTGTATCAGAGGAACAAAACCTCGAATTGCAATTAAACATGTGGGAGAACGCAACATTCTTGAGTGAGCTAAGTGGACAGCTTTGTGTGAGCTTTGTTGAGAAGAGGCCAAGTGTGTTTGTATTGTAGAGAAAAGGTCGAGAGTGCCTATGCAGAGGAAATAGGGCAAGAGTGCCTTAGTAGAAGAAGAAGGTTGAGAGAAGAGAGCCCTATGTGGGTGTATGTTATTGCAGAGTGGAGAAAGTGCACAAAGGGTTGTGTATGAGTGATTGTTATTGAGAAAAACAAAAGGTCGAATGCTGAAGGATGTAGAGAAGAATAGAGTTGATATTAGGCGGAGTGGTTTCCATATACAATGAACATTAGTTCCTTGTTGAGTGTAGGTTGGAGCCTACATACAAGAAGTTGTAGCTTCCATCTTAGTGGGTGTCTGAGGAAGGCTTGGGGGATGGTGCCTCGTGCAAGTTGTTGCTTTCATAAATCCAAGGAGCTGAAAATTTGGGCTTGCAACAAATCCATGAAGGGAGTTGGTGTTTCATGTGAGTGGTGGCTCACAAACAAATTGATGTAATAGATTAGGTGCTCTTATTTGCATCATAATAACAATTAAATCTTTGGTGGTGTTTCTCCTGGAAGGGTTTCCACGTTAAACCTTTGTGTCCAATGTGTATGCTACTTATGGTGCTTTTATTCATGTGATGATTTATGTTGTTGCACTTGATATATTGTTGATTGCTTACATAAATGGTTGCCATGTTTGAATGAGAAAATATAAATTGGCAAAAAAATTTAAAGCTAGCCTTAAAACAATGTAAACTTTGAAACATGAATTGTAAACTCAAAATGAGAACTCTAGCAAAAAAACCCCCAAAAATAAATAAATAAATAAATAAATAGCCTAAAAACAAAAAATGTTGATGCTGGAATACTGGAACGCTGGAAAGCCTTAAAATTTTGACAATTTTTCAACCACGACATTATGGAAAAATTTATGACTAAAAAAACTTTTAAATGAACACCTAAATGAAAGAGTCATTATACCAAGAGTAATTTCTTTTTTAAGTGATAAAAATATGACGAGTTTAAAATCTTAGTCTAAGACAACTTGACACATTGCAAAAAAAGTTTAAAAGCCAATCAATTGTCACACAATGTAGGCAAACTCGACCCATTGTAATGAAAACTTAAATATCAACCATGAAATTGACACATTGTGAGGGCAAACTCGATCCTTTATAACAAAAACTTTAAAATCAACAATCAGATTGACATATAATGAGATCGGGTTGCTAGTAGAGGATTGACACAGATCTTGTAGGAAAAATAAAATAAAACAAAATAAATTTAAATAAATAAATAAATAAAAATGAAAAATACAAAGAAACAAAAATTAAAACGTTGAAAAAAACACATGTTAAAAAAAATATTAAGTAAATAAAAATATATATTAACATAAAAAAAGCATGACAAAAATAAAAACTTTGAGAAAAAATAAAACAAAAACATTAAATATATAAAATAATAATAATAATAATAAAGAAAATAGATATTAGAACAAAAAGAATTAAAAAAAAAGAGCAAAAAACAAAATATAAAAATATGGCCAAAAAAACAAAATTACATAAATTAAAAAAATTAAAATATATATAATACAAAAAAAATTAGAAATAAATCTAATTTAAAAAAATAGAAGGCTAAAAAAAAATAAATAATAAAAAAAAAAATTAAAAACACCAAAAAACATTAAATTAAATTCCAAAAAAAAATCATAAAATAAATAAAAATCGGAGGCCCCCCTGCCCAGGGCTTGGCAGGCAATTCTTAGAATCGGCTTGCCAAGCCCAGGTCCACCAAGTCCAGTAGGTCCTGGGCCTTCCTGGCCAATTGTCGGAATCTGCGAGGCAATCCCAGGGCTGTTGGGCTGCTCATTGTGGAGGTTGTGCAAACTCCACGGTCGCCCAACTCATCGTCTGAGGGCCTAGTTGGACGATTCTAAAAATCAGCCAGGCAAGCCCAGGACCGCTGGGTTGGGCGGTCGTGGCCAGGTAGGCCCAAGGCCACTTAGCTGGTTGACCTTGCCAAGCCCCTGCACAATTTTTTTTATTATTTGTTTTTTAATAATGTTTGTTTTTAATTTTTAATTTTTTTAAATTATGTTTTTTTTTTTTTTTTTTATTTGTCGTTTTTTATTTTTTTTAATTTAATTTAATTTTAATGTTTGTTTTTGAACCCTTTTTTATAATTTAAAGGTTTGGTTGTTTTTTTTGGGGTTAATCTTATAAAAATAATTATGTTTGTTTCTAAATAATTTTTATTTTTATTTTTTTATTTTTATTTTATTTTTTTTATTTTTTTGTATTTTTTTAATTTTTTTGTTGTTTTTTTAAACATAATTTTGTTTTCTTTAATTTTATGTCTTTATATATTTATATTTTTAATATTTTTTTTTATATATTTTTAATGTATTATTTTTTTCAAAAAAAAAATATATTATTATAAAAAATTGCTTAAAGTAAAAAAAAAAAAAAAAAAACATGTTTGGAAAACTCTTAGAAATCTAACATCCTAGGAGAAAAACAACAAGAGAAATAAGACAACTTGAAAAATTGTTAAATAAGCAGCTTAGATCCATCTAAAACTGGATCTATCATGCGCCGAGAATGATCAAATTCACGTATGTGATAAAGGAACTATTAAATGCATGAGATAATTTATCTTAGTCCATTAATAATATTAAAAAGTCATATATAAATTAAGATTGACTGACATTAACAAAAATTATTTTTATTATGTTTTGAGGACGTGACATACTTACACATCAGGGTCATACTGGGTTGCAGAATGCACCTCTCGGCGCAATCAACATTTAAAAAACAATTGTGAATACTTACATAAGAAATTTTAAAGTGTCAAAATATGTTTTAAAAGAACTTTGATGCTTTTCAAAATCTACATGAAAATCACCAACAATTAAAAAAAAATATATCCACACTTAATACATTAGAAAATTTAAAGTGTAAAAAATAAGCCCTCTAAAAAATGAGGTTGATGTTGCATCAACATGTTTCAAAATCAATATGAAAATCACTAACATTTAAAAAAATATATTTATACTTGATACATAAGAAAATTTAAAGTGTCAGAAATATGCTCCAAAAAAAATATATTTTGTATCAACACTTTTCAAAATCAAAGGATTTTTTACTACCTCAAAAAAACAGGTACTTGGTACAGTGCTTGTTTCAAAGTTTGCATTGTTTTAATACTGATTCACCTCCTCTCTCGGTATTAACATTGTTTCCAACAATTCTCTCTGGATAAGATAAAGAAGTATAGATATAGTGCATAAGTATATTAATAAATGGACAAGTCAAGATCTACATCTAACTATTTTGACATGAGAAAGAAGGATAGATACAATACACAAATATATTAATGAATGAACAAGTCAAGAGCTATATCTAACTATTTTGGAAAGAGAAAATAACTCCTTCGGAAGTTAAATTATACAGATATGATGATTACACCTATAAACTTTGATGTTGAAAATGTAAATGAAAGATAAGGTTGTTAATATTGTTTGAAGATGTAAGTAAAGTATTAGAAGGAAAAATCCTCAATGTTTAAAATGATCAGTTAGTGATATGACCCTTTTGTACACTTATCAAAACAAAAAAATAAATATGTGTGTTATGTGGGGTTCTTTACATTGTTGTAGGACTTTCAGTGAGCAGTTGGGCTCAAGTTCACCCACGCTCATGGTAATAGGCTACATCTTGATGAACCTATGCTCATTGACATGGCATGGCTTCCTTTTGATGCTGAGAGAGTGAGTCATCCAGTTAAATTGAAGTGGGAGGTCTAAAATCAATAATTGGGTGATCCCCATGGAAACGAAATAGAAGGACAGATGGAGAGGACCAAGAAGTTTGATACCCCTCTTTGATAGTGAGGAACTAGAGTAGTGAGGGGCATGCAATGCCCCAGAGAAGTGAGAGTGTGACACTAACAACAAAAGAGAGCAAAAGAAAAACCTAAGAAGGAAAGAAAAGTTTGAAAAGGGAAGTAAACAGGGGGGTGGACCGTAAACTTGTGATGGAACTCCTAAAGATAAAGATGCAACCTTGCTAGCATCACAGGTGGAGAGACGAAGGGAAGACGATATCTATATGGTTGTTTCCTTCCACACTTGAGCATCCACAATGGAGGATTTGACCAAGAGTGGGCAAGTCACTAGGGATCCATTGAGAAAGACTGGCAAAGCCAACCTATGAGTGTCAATTCACTATTTTGAGAGGAGACAATCTTGACTTTCCTCCTAGCCACTAACAATAGCACCGAAATCCTGAAGCATTGTTGTCTGAAGTAGAAATCCCATAGTGGAGGAAGAGTCAATTCTTAGGAGGTAAGTCAAGTGAGAAGAACAATCTATAGCCCCATTGTGAGTCAAGACAAATTGAAGGCATTGAGTGTGGTCACCATTTTAATTGCTAAAGTGATCCCACAAAGGAGAATGTCATAAATACGCTTGGGCAATGTGACTTGTGGTTTGAGTAAGC
Source organism: Pinus taeda (assembly GCA_000404065.3). NCBI lineage: Eukaryota > Viridiplantae > Streptophyta > Pinopsida > Pinales > Pinaceae > Pinus > Pinus taeda. Next base: position 43,827 of record APFE031048778.1, on the reverse strand, counting down.
ATAGCTACAAAATGGGTATTTGAATGGTTGAGTATAATGCAGGTTGCATTGAGAAGTGGGTTGATAAATGAAGACAAGTTTCCTACATGCAAATATAACCTTGACAAATTGCATGGTTAATCAAACTCATAGGGGTGTGCAACCATGTTCCCTAAGTGTGTGTCTCAGTGGGACAATGATGACTTGCACCCACCCCCTCGCTTAATAAACACCCAATTTGGAGAAAAAAATAATTATATGCTTATTAATTAAATTTAAATATGAAATTTTGAAATATAATAATTATGAATATGTATTATTATTTTATTTTATAGTCAAACAAATCTTAATATATAACACACATATAACATTTTTATATTTAAAAATATTTTTATTTTTAAGTACATGTTTATTAGTTAAATTTATTAAGTTGTATGATTTTATAATATGATATCTTAAATCGCAATTAAAATGGTTATTAAGCCGATATTTAAATATTTACATTTATTTACAATTGTTATAACATCTCTATATTCAACAAATATTTAAATGTTTACACACATTTACAAATACTACAATATCTCTTTCATACTTAACTGTAAAACACTTTCTAACCACTAAGAGCTCTACTCAGCTGGAATAACGCGATTGAATGTGTGTCGTGCTACTAACAGACACCTCATCCACGTCCCATAACAATCGCATATTTTTTACTCTCCTAAACGTCTTAAATCGCTGGCGAGAATACTCTGACATCCGATAAGCAATCGTAGGTGTCTTGGGCCATCAAGAAAGGAAGCAAAAAGGGCGGAGCCGCGGAGGCTTACTTGGGCAGCTCAGAAAGGTTGAAAGCAGAGCATTGTCAGTGGATTTGGTTAGCTTTTCCAGAAATTGATTCCAACATGTCACTATGGCTTTTCTCACTCATCCTGTTGACACCGTACATTTATGATCGTTGAACACCAATACCAATAGCCAGCCTCTCTGCACTATTCAAACATACATTCTTCTATGTGTTGAATTGGGAGGGAATGGGAATCGAACTAGAGATGGTCAGGAGAGCCAAAGAAGAGTGCTGGGTGAGGGGTGCCATTATTGAGACCAGAGCTTTTGTGACAGTCAGCGTTGCCAAGACGGCTTTTCCTATTTCTATTTTTATAGCATTATAAATGCTATCTGACATGCGAGGGGAATAGCCATTGCCTTCTGAGTGACAACACGTGGAGAGAGAGGGCGAGCGAGGGCACTCCATGGCTATTCCCCTCACATGTCATATAGCATTTTTAATGCTATAGAGGTGGAAATAGGAAAACCCTTGGCAAGACCAGCTCTAATGGCCAACTCGTTGCAATCAAATCCGCTGTCGGCTTTAGTGTCGCTTTGGAAAATGAGTACCAGATTTTGCGGTGCCTCGATTCGCCACACATCGTTCACTGCCTGGGGCGTAATTACAGCTTTGAGAATAGTGCAAGGTTACATAATTTTTTCATAGAGTACATGCCAGGTGGCAGCTTGGTGGATTTGCTGAGTAGGTTTAGAGGGAAGCTGCAGAATCAGTGATCAGATCATACACACGCGACATCCTACGTGGAATCGACTACCTACACAAGCAGGGGATTGTGCACTGCGATATCAAGGGGAAGAATGTTCTTGTGGATGCCAATGGTGTGAAGCTCGCTGACTTTGGCTCTGCTAAGAAGATTGATGACGAGGAGAAGGGCCAGGAGGTGTTGCAATTGAGGAACCCCTCTGTGGATGGCACCAAAGGTGGTGAACCAGTTGGAGCAGTGGCCTGCTTCTGATATGTGGTCTCTCGCCTGCACTGTCCTGGAGATGACCACTGGCAAGCCTCCATGGAGCCATGTTTCCAATCCCCTCGCCACAATGTATCGAATTGATTGCACGGAGGAGCTCCCTGAGTTGCCTGCGTGGATTTTACCTCAGATGCTGGATTTCTTAGAAAATTGCTTTTGGAAAGATCCCATGAAATGGTGGAACAGTGCAAAGTTACTGGTCCATCCTTTTCTGAATGAGGACTGCTCTGCCAAGGAAGCAGAGAAGGGCATTATTGGTTGGGGATCCCCAAGTAGTCATTTGGATTTTAGGAATAAAGTATGGGATTCCAATTCTTCTGAGACTACTCCCACTCTGTCACTCAGCATCCTGAGCAAAACAGGGGAATGCAATACGAAAGAGCATAAATCAGTTCAACAATGCCAAAGGACTTCTCCCAAGGACAGAGTTATGCCATTGGCAGCAACTTGTAGATTTAAAGATGTAGCTAACATGTCTAATTGGAACACAAACCCCGATGGTCAATGGATTGTTGTGAGATCTTCCAGGGATGAATTTCCAATATCAGATAAACCTCTGTGAAAACCAGACATTAGGAATGTCCATCCATCCAGGAGCTTGCATTCTCAGAAGAAATGTGGATTGCCAGCTTCGAAGCTGTCAATTGGGAGGAGTTGCGGGCTAATAGGAAACATAATTTCGAGAGTATATATCTAGCTAACTCGATCATATGCCTTTGATAAATCCAGCTTGAAAATTGCCCCTTTAAGATTCTATCATCTTTAGATTGTGAAGATTCTTTTGGGCTACGTGGATGGCTTCATGAATTTGTCTACCATCCAAAAACACAAAATGTTCCTTTGAAATGGATGTTGAAAGTATAAGTTTAATGTGAAGCAAAATCACTTTTAAGATCACTCTGTAAATCACATTAAATAGTGATATTTCCCTAAAATCCAAAAATGAGCTTGGAGAGTCCACCTTGGGGATCAAAGCAATGAAAATGGAATTTAAAGTTGGAAGGATATATTGTTTCCTATGAAATTCCTCAACAATGGCCATCAAATCTTTCCTTGGTATATGATAATACTCTAAATAAAATTCTACGCCTTAGCCATTGGCTGAGGGCTTTTTTCCTTTTGAAAACTTTGAAGGACAACTTTAAGTTCTTCTAAAATACCTTAGCCATAATTTCCTTGTTTTCTTCCTCACCTAAGAAACGGAGAAAGGGAAATCCCTTTTGAATGTCCTTCGCAATAATCACCTCCTCCTCAACACTGAACATATTTTTAAAGTTATTTACACCCATAGAATCCAATTCCGGGAAAGAGGAAATTGCACTACCATTGGATGTCTTTAATAACCATATAATATTTTCCATTTTATGACCTCTTGCAAATGCAAATGTCACAAAAATTAACATATGTCTAATTACTTTTACTTGCCCTTTTTACCCATTTATATGGTGTATTGTTAGATTAAATTTTAGATAATATTATATATTAATAATATATATTAATATAAATATATTATATAATATATAATATATATATATAATATATATTATATATTAATAGATTTAATATTAAAAAATATTAAATTTATTTAAATTTTAAATAACACATTTAAATTATCATATATTATTAGATTTAAATAAATTAGAATTTAAAAAGTTGAAAAACTGACTTAGATATAATCGCACTGCATATTCAACACTCTCTAACCAAAATCCCTCGTTCCTTATTCCATAGGAACATTGAATGTAAATGGCCATAATAACAAGGGAGCCACTGCCGTGGCGGTAGTCCCTGTCGGGGTCTGCCACAACAACACAATACAAACGCTTTGGTTTGAGCCAATTCTATGCAATAATAATGATTTTATTCTTATTCTATACAATAATAATGATTTTCAAAACCCTCTCATTTTTCGAGAGCAAAGACAGAATTGAGTAAATGGCCATGGACATATTAGTGCAGGGTGAACCCTAATTCATTCCTGGCAGCTGAATAAATCTTTGACTACGTTAGCCACAATAGATTTGACTGGGCAAGAAAAAGCCATGAAAAAAAACAGTGGAGGTGCACAGGAAAATCAATTCTATTTGCAGGTAGAAGCATCGCCATGGTGAAACCAACCAGGCAACAAAAATTACATGTAGCGTGTAATGCAAACAAGCAACTAAGTAAAAGTTTGAGAAAGCTGTAATTACATGCACATTTACAGGTTTTTTTATTTATTATATTTCTTATTTTAGTTTTTATTAATATTTTTATTTTTTCCAAATTTTGCAGTGGTTCAATGATTATTCAAAAAACAGGACAAATACACCGCATAGGGGTATCAATCAAATTCCAATCCCAACAGTTTCTGCACAGGATTTTCAGGAAACCTTCATGTACTAGACAAATAGATTCCAAAAATTTAGGTGGTTACAGTAAATTTAGGGTGGTCACATAGAGAAATATATTGGATTCACCTATTTGTATCACAGCTTTTAAGTTCTCGTTGTCCAGGAAAAGGAAAATTGATTTACCTTGTCGTTGCTTGCTTTCAGGGTATGAGGGATACCTTAGCTACTTTCAAGGTCCCATTCCAACTTGAATTTCCTGCGTGTATGCCAAAGTTACAGTCTTGGAAATGAAACAAACGACATCTTTTCAGTTCAATGGGAAACTTGAAATGGAAATAAATGTTTCAATTAATTGAAAAGAGATTTGGATCGACATACCACTATGACTTTTCTGAGCTTATCTCTGAACACAGCTCTGAAACTTCATATAATTTGCTTTTGCATACGCCTGAAATAGTGTTTTTCCCTTGAGCAGAGGTAGGGTGCCGTACCCTCACCGTTTCTCCTTCGAGCCTTATCGACAGTGTCCATGAAAAATGGTGCATGAAAAACCATGGTGAACGATGGAAGATGCACTCTGCTCCTCAGAGCAGGTCGACACTCTCTGCTCTGCTCCTCTGATCTTAATTCAATGAACTTCATTCAATGAACTTCGCTATTGTTCATCATATTTCAAAATCCATTTATTAAGTTCGAATTTCACACACTTCACATTAGAAAATATACATTATTCATCCAAGTTATTCCCATACTTGTACAATAATACAATGAAAACTATCAGTATCTCTAAATGCACCTTCTCTACAAGGAATTTGTATACATATGTCTCTCCAGGGTTTATGGCACACTATAATGCCCGCAGTTCCATCTGCCCACGGAGTCCCGATCTGCCATCATTAAAACCCAACCAAATCCTATATAATTATAGCCCACACAATCCATGATCAAAATTAGTGTTCATGCAGAATTCATATTTGTCCACAAATCAAAAAATAAGACCTGATGGATGCCATGCCAGTGTATGACAATGCCTTCACTGGGCATCAGATTCTCCACTTCCACGACGATTGTATCGCCAGCTCTGGCACGAACAGTGGGTCCTGGAAATTGCCCATTGATTGCAATAACCATTCTCTCCACACAATCCGGTGACCAGAACTCATATTTTATCTGCCATCTGTAGTGCTTCTCCATTGTGCTCTTGCTTTGTGTCGCGCATGCTTGCATCGTCGCCGCCACCATCACCAGCAGCAGACGCAAGAATCTACTTTCGTTGCACCCCATACTCACTGTGAAAAAGCAGATACTTGCACTTTTCTGCACAGTTTAGCCAAGTTTAGTATATTATAAGGCTGCTTTCTGGCAATTATATTCTAACATATTCAATGAAATTTTTTAGATGCTGAGAAATTATGGGTTTGATAAGAAGCCGAGGGCTCGCACCAGTAATAGATGGCCTTTTTTTATTGAATATGCAATTCTGGGGTTAATGGGGATTTGTATTTCTCTCTACCTGAACAAACAAACTGATTTAAAGAGAACAAACTGTCAACATGGGGAGCTACTTCACAGACTGGAAATGAAATATACAAAAACATTTTCTGTGCAAAGAAAAATAATGGAGTATTTGAGAATATGTATACCTCGCTGATGTGAATGCAATATACTGAAACGCTAGAGTGCTTTTGGAATAAAAATGCATCAATCAATTAACAATACCACTGCTCATGTGTGAAGCGTGAGATTAAATAAGAAGCTTCAGAGATGAGGTGAGTGCAGGTCCATTTTTCTGAAACGAAGCAGAACGGCAATGTTCTTCTCACTTTTTGGTGTGACAGGCGAGTTGTGGTGGTTAAATGAGTCAACCCAGGAAATCATATTATAGAAACCATTTCAAATTAGGAATCCTGAACCATTTCAACTACGACTCTTATTTTCAACGTTTTAACTAGTGGGTGGGTACGTCGAACTCCCTGTCACAGACCACAACTGTAAATACTAAACTGGCATTCAGGTATAAATTGTCGTTGGTTCCGGCTACTTGAAACTCTAATTCCTCCATTTACACAGTACACCACAGTATAATCTATTGCACAGGTAGCAATAGAATCAAGCTCATCAAAAAACAAGACGCAGAATCAAACTCATCAAAAAACAAGACGCAAGGCGCTCACTGTCGGGCTTTGTCGAAAATCTCTCGAACATTAGCCTCACTTTCTCCAAACCACATAGTTAATAATTCTGGGCCTTTTACACTGATAAAATTGGCCTGACACTCATTCGCAATAGCTTTTGCAAGCAGCGTCTTACCACAACCTGGTGGCCTGTAAAAGAGCACTACTTTGGAAGGAGACATGCCAAACTTTTCAAATTTCTCAGGGTGCTCCACTGGATATTGAACAGTCTATAGACCAACATTAAAGTACATCTTAGTTAGTGACGTTCAGGATTCGCACATAGTTGACATCCTTCAAAGAATCAAAAATAGAAATGTAGTAATCCTGAGGTCCACTGCTTTACCTCTTGAAGCTCCCTCTTGACATTTTCCAAACCACCAATATCTTCCCAAGAAACATTGGGCACTTCAACAACCTATCGTAAAAATACAAATATTATTAATACACTATTGCTTATAAATAAACAAATAGAAGAGATGCATTGTTCGCACCTGAGTGTTTATATAACTCCTCTTGACTAATACTTATAGAAAAGGATATTGCTAGAAAAAATTTGACACAACTCACAGTTTCACGCAAGGCAGATGGGTTACTGGTGCCCAACGCAGTCTGGAAGTGCTCATTTGTAACAACCATAGAATTGAGGATTTCAGCATCGATGGTCTCATCTTCCAAGTCTATAACATCCATTTTTTCCCTGATGCACTGTAGCGCAGCCTCGGTGCAAAGAGCTGCAAGATCAGCTCCAACATATCCATGTGTGTCCTTCGCAATTCGTTCAAGATCAACCTGCACCAAAAATCAAAAACATAATATATAAAGTCAGAGTATAAAAAATAGCGTTGAAATATGTGAAAATAGAAAATTCCAACGCGGCTAAGTTCATACATCGTCTGAAAGCTTCATATTCTTTGTATGTATACGAAGGACTTCCAGCCGCCCCACGTCATCAGGAACCCCAATATCAATTTCCCTATCAAACCTTCCAAACCTTCTAAGAGCTAGGTCAATACGAAACAACATCGCCGAGTCGAACCCTCAGATTCGAACGCACAACCTTGTTCATTCTAATCCTGGGCTCTTCGCACGTCTCATCAGCGAGAGCGATACAAATCGTATCCTTTCTCTTCTTGCCCTAAAACACAAAATTCGAAACCCCAGGTGCCCCGGGCAAATTAGATCAAAATATCACGAATAGATCAAAGATCGAATCCCACAGAGCCCAGAAAAGAGGGCAATTTTACCATTATCAATATCAAAGCATACCTTGATAAGAATAGTATCTCCACGGAAGAGCTGTAATTTTTCCATGGTGTCCGGATGCAGACAGACCACAGAGTTATCGTCGTTGATAGCCTCATCGACA
>APFE031048778.1:23496-34795 GCA_000404065.3 Pinus taeda | reverse complement strand
TTGACTCCTTTGCTGTAATCAAAACCCACCGAAATTTAGCTCAACAGCATACAACACATGAACTACCACTTCAAAAAAAACCCTCTGAAAATGAAAAGCAAGGAGACTTACGGTTCTGAAGATTCTCCCTTGTGCGCCATTGTTGCACAGGTGTAATTGATTCGATGGATGTCTGATCCGCAAACAAATTCGTGAGCGAAAATATAACAGTATGAATTGCATGTCCCATGATTTCTTCCCAGTATAATTTCCATATACCGGCATGGCCGGTGGTTATTGAATGATTATTGAGTGGCCATTAACATCTGGCAGTACGCTGCATGCAGGACACGGAGAACAGGGACATCGGACCAAGAACAACTTTGGATAAAATGAGGGCACAAAAAATCAATGCTGCCTTAACTTTGGATATAAAATGAAGTGTAAGATAATTTTTTTTGGATATAAACAAACCTGGTAATTAAAATGAAGGGTAAACTTTGTATATAAAAATTTTACCATAATATTTTCGTATTGGGGCACTTGAAGGCCCCAATAAGAGGTAGAATATTTTTGAAACAAAAACTTTGGTTAAAATTTATGGTCAACCGAAAAACTAATACCCCGATCAACGCGTGATCGAACCCCGATCAACGCGTGATCAACCCTAATAATCCGAGGCAAGAACTAATAATAACCTAATAATCCGAGGCAAGAACTAATAATAACGAAAAAGCACTCCACACCTACATTCACAAATTACACATACAATTGGAAAAACTCAAAACAGAGCACTCTTTACGCCCATGTTCCAACGTTCTCTTTTTAAACAACCACAACCTCTGCTCTGCTTGAATAACACGATGTGCTTGCGGCTCACACACACGTCATCTATGTGGGAGAATATTTTTCTTGTTAACTGAAGTTATCCGCTTCAGCTAGCTATTAAATTGAGTTTAGAGAAAATTCAATTTTATTTTTTTTGTGAGCTAAAAGTTTTATTTTGCAACAGCTCAGTTAGCTATTAGATTGAGTTATTTTTTGAAAGAAAAATATATTGGATTGAATTATTTTTAGAAAAGTAATTTTTGTATTATTTTATATGTAAGTTAAAATTAGTATTTACTTTTTTGTTGTTTTGGGTATTTATAATCTTTTTTTGAGTCTTCATAATCTTATAACCTTAAACGATTGAATCAAGCAATTCATTAAGCCACAAGGCTCAAAGAGCTAAGTCGTCACTTTCTGCAAAACCTGCAATCTAGAGAAAGGGACTTTCTGCCGTGGCTTTAATAAAGCGCTGCGAACAGCCATTGTTGGCACAACCGCTGCCACTGATAAACTCCCAACTGCGCTTTGTGTAGCTGCCGCAGCAACCGGGTAGGGCTGAGTTTGCATAACGGTTTTCTATTCATTGTTTGTTAAGGGAGTCTATTTGAAGAAAACAGAAGAAATATTAAGGAGCAATTGCAGCTTTCGAAGAAGTGAGAGAGCCAAATCCAGAAGACCACCACTGCCGTGGGCCATTCTGCCATCCGAGCAGCCGTAGCTGAGCCGCGAAATTAAGAGGAAGAGGGTTGCAACCCTCTCATCTACAACCGCAGCCAAGCCGCCGTGAGTAGTTAGAAATCTTAACAGTTCGGAAAGATCACAGGAAGAGGTGGACCAGTGCAGAGCTGCTGACCCATCCTTTTCTGAATGAGGACTGCTCTACCAAGGAATCAGAGAAGGGCATTATTGGTTCGGGATCCCCAAGTAGTCATTTGGATTCCAATTCTTCTGAGACTACTCCCACTCTGTCACTCAGCATCCCGAGCCCAACAGGGGAATGCAATACGAAAGTGAATAAATCAGTTGAGCAATGCCCAAGGCCTTCTCCTAGGGACAGAGTTATGGCACTGGCCGCAGCTTGTAAATTTAAAGTTGTTGCAGACATGTCTAACTGGAACAGAAGCCCCGATGGTCAGTGGTTTGTTGTGAGATCTTCCCGAAGTGAATTTCCAACATCAGATAAACGTCTGTGAAAATCAGACATTAAGAATGGCTCCCCCATCTGGTTGTTTCCATTCTCAGAAGAATTGTAGAGTGGCAGCTTCGAAGCTGTCAATTGGGAGGAGTTGCAGTGAACAGGTGAAGTAGCTGATCAATCCTGGCACGCTGCGGTCTCTGCCTCAACATCAACCGTCTTCTAAGACATATGCCAAGATTCTTCATCCTTGCTTTTAATGGGTGCGGCACTACAAAATTTTGTGATACTGATACGAGTATGATAAAGCGTCATTGTACATTCGCTGAAGTGTACATGATTGTAAATTTGATTTGCCATGAAACTTGGATTTCTGTTAGAGGAATTTTCCCTTTTGTTTTTGTTATGAATATAAGCCAGGAGTATCACCTAACTCATAGCTTGATATCTCATATTTCACACCACTTCTGGAATAAGCTCGCCGTGTTACAATTACTTTACAGCCCAAATGTCTTTTTGCTGTTTTGCTGACTCCATATTTGAAAGAAAATATCATTCGCAAACTAATTCTTAATACCACTGGCTGATATTTTAAACCTTTAAACTATGGACCCTCTATCTTTCATAGCAAGCCCTCAATTAACTCACCATTAAAATTTTCTTCCGTTTTCAAAACAGGCTTCCTTAAAATTAGCAGAAAACTGAGTTTGCAGACTGGTTTATTATTTCTCTATTTAGGTTGTGCTTCTCTAGTTTTGTTTTTTTTTCATTGTGCCAGCGAGATCAAGGGTACGCTGTGAAAGAACTTGGTGTTCTTTATAATTTCCATGTTATATGTTACTTATTTATAAATTAAAATTTAATTTTTGAGATCTATTCAGAATCCACACACAATATGCATGGTTAAAAAAATATGAAATTGGAATGAAATTAAGATTTGGGTTAATCAAAAATACATTTGAAAAACTTTATCCAATTCATTATAGTATTTTTGGCATAATTTTTATATAATTCAGTAGAAGAAATATATAGAGTGAGAAATGTTCACAGCGATTGGATAGGTCAAGTTTTTATTCCCCGGTCGGAAAAGGAGAAGAGATAGGGTTACCGGTTAGATTATTATTTGGACAGATGGGTTCCAAACATTACATGATATTTTTTAAGTCATTCTTATTTATTTAAAGAAAAAAAAAAGAGGGGGATAACAAACATCGAGAGGGCCATGATCACATATTCCACAACCATTTTCGACTATTTTTTCCGCATTCGACAGTGCGGGGTCCACTGTGTAAGTGATGTCAGTCTTTGGCCTTGCAATATAAAATTTGTTTTCTATATTAATTTTATTGCGGATTTATTAATTCTTAAATTAATTATTAAGAATGATAATTTTTTCCAATGAACTTGCAATGTGAGGTGTGAGGTGTTCGAAACTTAGACTGAACTCTTTTTCTCCTTGCTTTATTTTTGTAATTAGCCACATACATTTTATCTGAATATATGTTTAGGGAATCATTCCATACCATCTTCTTATATGAGTTACCTAAGGAAACAAATGTTGAGAGTAGGTGCGCCTGGGAAGACAACATTCATTGAATTCATTACTAGTAGTGTGGCACCTATGGACCACCATAAAATGAAGATTTTGGATCTCCCCGAGGCTTTTAGGCTATTTTCGTCCCAAGTTCGATCCCAAACTCTTCTCTTCGACTATTTTCCTCTCGAGTTCAATCTCCATTGCTTCCCAATTCAATACATAGAGGAGAATAAATTTTATTCCTTGAATGTACAAACCCTTGACCTCTATTGTTGTAATGATGAGAATATAAAGCTTATGTGCGAAGCTGAATGAAGAGGACCAGTTAGAGGAAGTCATGAGTGACACGTTGGCGGTGTTTTTTTCATTCTTCTCTATTTTCCCCAATGACATGGTGATATGTTTTGATCATGTTGGAATTTTGTCACAATGTGACCTTGTAAAGGGTGGAAGTATTGTCAACTTCGTGAGACATGGATAACGTGTCTACCATGTAGAGTACACATCACAATAATGTTATGTTCCATCTTTAGTGCTTAATCTAATTAAGAAGGATGGAAACATGCATGAAATAAGATTGTCGTGAAAGGTGGAATTGAAGATACCAAAAATTTGTCACCGTATTTTTTCCATTTTGGAGGATCCATAGAATCAATGTTCTGATAGTTATCACCACCAGGAATTACAAAGATGATCAGGAAGAGTGTGCATTTTCTTTTCCCCTTGGTGTAGTAACAAGGACAGGGGCTCTTATTACAAGAAGATGCCTTGAGTGAGAGTTGAAAGCTAAAACTTATGCCTTGTCCAAAATATGACCGGGGAAAAGTAACACATACCTAAGAATTGGCTAGATACTACGTGTCAATTTTTTTTCTTTTCTAGAAAAAAACTACAACTTTAATTTATTATAACAAAAATGACATTCTATAAACACACAAATGTGTGTATGTATTTTAGTAAGTCCATCTAGTTCATCATGAAATAAATTTGTCTAAAGGGATTTTAGATACACCCTGTCCACCATCACAAGTTATGCGGTCATCCATACATATCAAAAAATATTTAAATAAAAGTTTGTCTTTTTCGCCAATCAATCTATCAGTGAAAATAACAATAAAACAACAAAAATATACATATATAGGATAATATAAATAAATTTTCATGTATAAACACTATAAATCCCCAACAGGAGGGGGAGCTGGAGCACGACATAAATATGTGATTGAAGAGTGACCAAAGAGCACCTTCTTGACCCACCAAAAATGAATATCCAATGTGAGAGCCACTTTTGAAAGACCATCAGCTTCATCATTCAATTCCTTGTATATGTGTTGACATGAACACAAAGTGAGCATATTTTTTAAATTCATGGAATCAAGCAATATTGGCTGGAAATTTGAGATCCAGACAACCAAGAAAACACTAATTTTGAGTCTCCATATATTTAAACTTGAGACACTGCAAGGTCAACGACGAAGGTAAGAAGACATCTACATGCAAGTAATTCTCCCAAACTAATGGAAATATGATAGGAATGATCAAATGATAAATGAACGATGATACCAACACCACTATAACCTCCCATTGCAAGTACACAACGTCAAAAAAGTCACATGTGATATCTTTATCTAGGGTAACCTCTACCAACACACGTGGGTGAGGAGGTTCAGAAACCTGAGGGAAAAGGTTTATGATCACCATGGCCTCATCTGCAATGAGATAAGGAGAGGCGATGAAATCCTAAAAGATCGCCCTATTGCGAGTGATCCAAATACCCTAGAGAATAATAAGTGGAAGAGATAAAAGATTTGAGGTGCCAGATTGGAGCACCAATTCTTCCAAGTAGAGACCATAGAATAAAAAGATATATTGAGAGAATGAACAATGAATAAAAAGATGGTCAATAGATTCACCAACAACATGACAAAGTGCACATCTACTCAACCCCTACGCAAACCTTCTCAATAGATTATCCCAAGTCACGACCTTATCACTTAAAATGCACCAAAATAAAAAAATAAAAATAAAAACTCCTTGGGAGGACATTTAATTTTCAAAACCTAAGTCTACCACCATTTTCCTTCGGGTTGATTAAGAGCAACAAAGATGTAATTGTACCCCGCTTTTGGAGAGTTGAGACTGCTCTTTGAGGTCTAAAATGGGTCTCCTAAGAAAAATGTACAACCAAAATAAAGTTTATAAGAACCCATAGGATTCAAGATGATATATCAACCATTGGGGATGATTTACAATTTTTTGAGAAAAAAAGTAAAAATATTAAAAAATAATAAAATAATAAAACTACTTTTTCAACTCGTATTTTCAACTTATCTCCCTAAGGTTTTACTCAAATTCGAACGGGAGTACTCATTGGATGAAAAATTTAATTCCTCGTCCAAGGAGTACCCATGTTTCATACTTTTCATGGACCCTACTACACGAAAAATGAGAAATGCATGAAAAAATGTGATAGCAATCACTATTTTCACGTATTTCTCATTTTTCGTGTAGTAGGGTCCATCAAAAGTATGAAACATGGGTACCCTTGGACGAGGAATCAAATTTTGCTTCCAACAAGTGTTACAACTCAAAATTTGAGTAAACTCATAGGGAGATAAATTGAAAATACGAGTTGAAAAAATAGTTTTTTTCTTTCTTCCCTCTAAAATTTGATGATCTAATCTAATCTTATTTTATTATTTCCACTATTATTTTATAATGTCCTTAGGAGGCCCATTTTAGACTTGAAATTCCCCCTAATGAACATATTAATTCTTCCTCCCTATCCAAAAGTTTGATGTGTCCCAAGTGAAGAGCATAAATATAATCAAGCCATTGTCTCCTCAAAATTCACAAAATCTATGAATCATCTATAATTTTCCACCCTCGAAACCAGATAGTGATAGAATTAGGGTCTGCAATATGTGTCAATTTGCAAATCCCCTCGATCTTGAAGGGAATCTAATAATTCGATAGGAAGAAGATGAGATTGTTGACTCCCAAACCATGGATCAATCCCTAATCAAATGCAATAACCTGATCCCACCCGCCACACCAGAACACTTCGAATAGTTTCGAACATGTTTAGAATAACCCTCCGGGTAGTGGATATGTTTTGATGAGGATTATCCACCAATATGAGCCAATCATCCATCGAGAGGGGATAAATATACTTGGTAATAACCACCTTGGTCCACAAACTTAATGTCGAAAGAAGACATCAACCCCCCTTGGTTACGAGGGCATGAGAGAACAAAAAAATATTATTTAGTCCCCAACCTCCCATAAATTTTGTCTTAGAAATTTTCTCCCACCCCACCCATGGAAGGGTGGAATCCCCACTGGAGCCAAACCATAAAAACTTAAAACATATCCTCCTAACTTGTTTGAAAACCCATTTTGGGATCCAAGGCAACGATTCCCAATAAACTAGGATTTCCTCCGGGACATATTGTATAAGAACAAGATGGCCTACTAGCAATATACAATGATGAATCCATGAATTAATGTGTTTCTCCACCTACGACTGTAACCAAATCCATCCCTTCCTTCTATAAGAATTTGGTTTAAGCATAAAACCCAAGTATTCAAAACCCCCATCTAACTGTGAGCATTCCATAGGGAGGATTTCAATGATAGACTAAAGAGAGATAACATCAAAATTTTCTACAAGAAGAGAAGATTTCTCATAGTTGATAAGCATTCCCGATGCTTTCCCAAAAAGGTTTAGAATATATTTTAGGACCCCACCTCACCTAGATCCCCATTGTAGAAAATAAGGATGTCATCTGTAAAAGGGAGATGTGAGATGGCGAGAGAACGAGAAACAAAACATCCAAGAAATGAATCGGAAGATTTTGCCTTGCCTAGGAGATAGTTGAGATCCTCTATAATGGGAAGAAAAAGAAGAGGTGATAAAGGAAAACCCTGTTGAAGACCCCAGTGAGCATGAAAGAAAGGATAAGTTGCAGCATTTATAAGCACAATGAAAAAGATAGTTTGAATGTATCTCATGGTCCAATTAATGGATTCAATACAGAAACCCAGATGACGAAGTATTTGATGGAGGTATATCCATCTAACTCAATCATATGCCTCCGATAAATCCAACATTGAAAATATCCCTTTTAAGATTCATCGTCTTTAGACTATGAAGACTCTCTTGGGCCACCCCGATGGCTTCATGAATTTGTCTACCCTCTAGAAACCCAAACTGCTCCTTTGAAATGGATGTCGAAAGTATAGGTTTAATGTGAAGATAAATCACTTTTGAGATCCTTTTGTAAATCACATTACATAGTGATATTGCCCTGAAATTTAAAAATGAGCTGAGAGAGTACACCTTGGGGATCAAAGCAATGAAAGTGGAATTTAAAGCTAGAAGGATATATTGTTTCCTGCGATATTCCTCCACAACAACCAGAAAATATTTCCCCCGTATATGATAAATCCGTAAATAAAATTCTACACGCTAGCCATCTCGCCCAAGGCTTTTGTCTTTTTGAAAACTTTGAAGGACAACTTTAAGTTCTTTCACAGATAACTTAGCCATAATTTACTTGTTTTATTCCTAACCCAAGAAATGGGAAAAGGGAAGTGTAGTTTGAATGACCTCTACAATAGTCACCTCCTCCTGAGCACTGAATAATTTTTTAAAGTGATTTTACCCATAGAAGCCAATTCCAGGAAAGAGGAGACTACACTACCATTAGATGCCTTTAATACCCATATAATATTTTCCATTTTACAACCTTTTGCAAATGCATGAAAAAAATTGGTATTATTATCACCACATTCAAGCCCGATAGCTCGACTCTTTAATCACCACTCCGCCTCTCGTAGATCCAATATATGTTTTTTTTTCTTTTCTAATTAGAAAAGGAGCTCCCTGGTCGAAACAAAAGAAAACCCTCATCTATTGTCGAGGGAAACAATTCAATTTTTCCTTCAATTTCTTTTCTTGTTCTGTATTCTTGACAATCCTCTTTGCAAAGGCCCATTCTTTAGAGGATCGCTTGATAGGCTTAAGGTTTTTTACAAAATGTCACCCTGTAGAAAGGCCAAACATAGGGGAAAAGTGAACCCTCATTAACCACTTCAATGAAAGACGCATCCTTTAGCAAAGAAGAATTGAATTTTAAAGGAGCAACAAGTTTATGGAAAGTTCCCTTTAATTTGAAAAAATTAGGAGAACCATCAGTGCCAACCATTGCTTGATATTTTGAAATTGACTTAGGAAATTCTCATATATAAGGAAGTGATCAAGGAATTTGACAACACGCGTTGACCCAATCTGTTTCTTTTGCCAAGAAAGCCTAATCTTTAATGGGGTTAGGTCAATCAAATAATGAGAGATCACGAACTCATAGAAAAAATCAACCAGTGGGTTTGGGATTACCCTTTCCCCCCACGATTCAACAACACTCATTGATACATTAAAATCCACCCCAATAATGAGATAAGGTAGTTAGACAATTAAGTTGTTGAAGAAAGCCTCCCAAAAAGGACGATGGTTTATAGAGGAACCACAAACATTTATAAAAGAAACTGAATGAGTCAATTTTTTAGAGAATAACTATACCCCCAGCCCCGTCGGAGTACTCCAAGAGTTAATAATATTAAAGGAATGACTATTCCAACCCACCACCAAACCACTAGAATGACCTATAGCATCAGTAAACTAGAAAAGCCATCCCTACAACAATTTTCCCAAACACTAAACAATCGAAACTCTCAACCTGAGCATCTCTTGAAGAAAAATAATATCCAGATATTCTGAATCAATAATATGTTTCAAAGCGAGTCTTTGGGGGAGGCTTGCAAACCCCCTGCAATTCAATGAGAGCAACTTCATAAGGGAACAAAAGAGGGCGAGGTGGAATTTGTCTAAGAATTCCAAAGATTGAAGCTTGTCACCTAGCAGCCATATTGATCTAGACTTATGTAGGAACGCAACATAATACATAAATAAACATAAACACAGAGATGCAACAGAAATAAAACTTCATTTAATTAATACCAAAGAACTAAAATATGCTTACATACAGAATGGAAATATAATAGCTTAGGCGATGGTAACTTATCTCTCAGAAGATATGTGGCGGCTACATGCCTCTGAACTACATTACAATGAGGCTCGAAGGCCTATTTATTATTAAAAATCAATGGAAAAACCTAAACATCCAAAAACATAACCCTAGGAGATGAAGCGTCAAAACTATGGGCTTTGTTGGGCTAAATCGGTACATCAACTTCCCGGGGTCATAAATTTGGCATATGATCTTCAATTGTATGCCCAATACCTCATTAGAAATATCTATCTAAGGACTATAACTTTTTCCTGCAAACTTTAATCAAAGACTTACATTTGCTTGTTTTCCAAAAAAAAACATATTTTAGGGCTTGAAAACGGATCATGTGGATTGACAACTCGTCCCAGTAGGAAGTTAATTTGTGCATGAGTGCAACAGTTCCATCGGGACACATCATTCGATAAGGAAGACCCTGACGATTTCTAATGGATTCAGAAAAGAAGGGCAGGGCCTTTGATTGGCCATTCAAAGCATCGGGCAAACCCCACAGGACAACTAAGTTGGCCAAGAGGAGCCCGGAGGGTTTTAAAAAGAACGCATGTAAAATATTCAGGACTTGAGAGCTACGGGCTAAGTGTCAGATGAAGGCATATGCAATAGGCAAAGTCCAAGGGCGTGTGAGTAGTTAATAAGGGAAAATAAGCCCTCTAAGGCCTTAAACAGGCTAAGCGCTTGAAGGCTTGAGCCAGTTGTCACAAAACCTAGTCCCATGGCAAGAAAACAAGTAAAGGTACCATCAAAAGGAGCTAAAGGCTAAAATCGACATAATTGCCAACATTTGTAGTTAAAATTAAAAGGGGTTGAGGAGTTTACATTTGGAAGCTCTTTTAATAGAAAGCCTATGGGCTTTAGCATGAACGAGTCGGCTGCTAAGACCACAAATGCATAGGTTGAGTAAATGAAGTCAATATTCACTACAAATATTGTTGGATCAAGGAAACGAGGACCACGATTTGCAGAGAGAATTAATGGAGATTAGATCAAGCTCAGAGAAGCCACGTTGGTGTAGATCTCGAGTTCTATGAGTAATAAATAAGCATGGAGAGCTTCCTTGAGTGTGTAGGTTGATGGAGATTTAATTCTCAGTATTGAGAATCACACAGGTGCCCATTCTCTGAATTAATTATGCTACAACTTCAGTTGTTGAATATAAGAGTGGAGAAAATGCTTAAGAGCCCATGCTCAGTGTTTAATATGGTAGCAGTAACAAGTAACCAGATGTTATAACAGTATGGAAATCCATTCACAGAGTATACTCTTGGGCAGTGTGGATGGCAAGGGGGAATGTAACATTGGTGAGTGAGATAAGTGGACAACTCTATGTGAGTGCTGCTGAGAAGAGGCAAAGTGTGTTTGTGCTACAAAGAAGAGGTTGAGAGTGCCTATGCAGAGGAAAGAGGCTGAGAGTACCTAAGTAGAAGAAGACGATTGAGAGCAGAGAGCCATGTGTGGGCGTATGTTGTTGCAAAGTTGAGAGAGTGCTGAGAGGGTTGTGTATGAGTGATTGTTGTTGAGCAAAACAGAAGGTTGAATGTTGAAGGTTGTAGAGGAGAATAGAGTTGATATTAGGCAAATTGGTTTCCTTCCGTTGTGGAAGGTAAATCCCCTCTGCGGACAGAGGCGATCCCACTAGCCCGATAGGGGTCTAGCAACAATCAAACACGCTGCATGCAAGCTCCTAATTGCATAATCAAAAAGTTGGTCATAAAGGCCTACCTCGAATCC
>APFE031048774.1:31988-71963 GCA_000404065.3 Pinus taeda | reverse complement strand
AAGATGCAACTACATCATCAAACTCAATGGTTTCTGATGAACTAAGACTTATAGAAGTAACAAAATGATCCCACGATTCGGGCAACGAGCACAATAAAGTAATAGCTTTATCCTCGGATTGAATTTTTACTTCTATACTTTGTAATTGCACCAGAATAGTATTAAAAGCATTCAAATGATTAGCAATCGATGTACCTTCCTTGATTTGCAAACTGTACAATTGTCACTTCAGGAGAATCCTATTGGTTAAGGATTTGGTCATGTACAGTTTCTCCAGTTTCATCCACAAACCAGCAGCTGTTGTCTCCGACACGATATTAAACAAGACATCATCCGCCAAATAGAGTCGAATAGCACTTACTGCTCTTTCGTCCATCTCGGCCCACTCATTATCTGTGATGTTGTAAGGATGTTTGGATTTTCCCAACAACGCCTTTGCCACACCATGTAGGACAAGCAAATCGCACATCTTCACCTTCCAGATTTCGAAGTTGTTTTTACCATTAAACTTCTCAATCTCAAAACAAGCACTCTGAGTTTTCTCCATCTCATTTGAAACACACAATCTCCAAATCCAACTTTTAAATACCAAAAGTTAATATATATATAACCACCTATGCCTTATATTACACTGCCTTTGCTTTTAAAAAAAAAATTGTGCAACATCCAACTCAGCCCCGTGATTTAACAACCACGTTCATAGCTGAACCAACATTTATGATAGAAGGAAATATATGCAGTCTTTGATTTTCTAGAGTAGCTTCGATGGATTAATGTCCTCATATCGATATCAAATATATATCAAATTTGGCCATTTGGTGCTTGAAAAAAAAAATTGTGCTGTGCGACTTACAATAAAAAACCCAAAAAAGAACAATTGCAAGTTTTATTTTTTACCCACACTTTGGCGCTCTCGTAATCACTACACACCAGCAGTAATAAAGCAATACGCACCACCAACAGTTGTACGCACTAGCAGCAGTAATATGCACCACCAGCAACAGTTATACGCACCACCAACTCCAGTTATACGCACCACCAGCAACAGTTATACGCGCCACCAGAAGTTATACACAGTCAAAAGTTTTACCATAGTCCATGTCCCTCTGCGCGTTCTGGAAATCAATACACACCAACACAACACGCCAATTATCAATGCAGCGACGGTTAGTCCACCGCAGCAATATTTAATCCACCATGCGCAGGTCCAATCTTGCACTGTCACAATGCAGGTCACATATGCACGCAACAGACAATGATCATTTTGTTTCAAATGAACTACGACTAGAAGCTGAACTATTTGGCGTTCATCAATGCTCTCTGGTCAGCGCGCTGGTAATTTTCACGTAAAACAGTCAGCGCACCTCCAACCTCCAACAAACGTGAGCCTGCCACACCTTTGCTGCGCTACTCCTCCAACTTGCATGGATACCACTTGTTAGAGCAATCAGTGCGCAACAAGATTAATAACATACACAACAAATAAACCATACACAAAAGACATAGAAGATTAACGTGGTTCACCCAACCAATCTGGGCTACGTTCACCAAAAATAGGCATCGACAATCTTTATTATCAAACAGGAGATTACAAGATAATCATTTTCCTCACAAACTCTCACACTTCCAATATTTGTACGGGCTTTATTGCCAAGAGAACCTAACTGACTCATAAATCCTCTCACAACAAATATAGGATACATTAACTCTTTCCCAACTAACTGGAGCTAATATAGCAACAAATCCTATTGTTGTCACACATTATAGATTTTTGCCTAATTTATGAAACAAAAAATCTCAACATTAGGGTGATTAAATTTTACCATATAATGTAACATAAGAAATAAGAATGTCAAAGAACCGCTGATTCCATTTTTTTCCTTGCACAATCTTCAGGACAATTAGTGTTTTTTTGCGTCCTCTTGACATGCATGATTACGGAAAGCTTTCTCTCATATCCTTACATGAAGCTCTATACTAGTTTCTAGTGAAATAAATCGATTTTCAATTCAATTTAAGTTATTAGTCTTTACGATGTCAAAGACTATAGCACTCGCTTCTCATTCTATCATATTCTTACATGAAGCTCTATACTAGTTTCTAGCGAAATCAATCGATTTTCAATTAAATTTAAGTTACTAGCCTTTACGAGGTCAAGGACTATAGCACTCGCTTCTCACTCACAGTGCTTTCAATCTCTATTATTTGCTAAGGTTTTATGATTTCAACTTAAGTTTTGGGAAAATGTTGAATATTTTTTTTTCCACAAATTTAAAAGTAATTTTCTAATTTCTGAAAATATTATTTCTAATTTCAGATTGTCTATGAAAGCTTTTATGACATAATTGCCTTAGTCAAGGGAAGTTTATTTTTTATTTTATTAGTTCTTAGCAAAATTATTTTAAAATGAAAAAAAAAGACTAATTTCGTGAGTGGTCATTCTGTTATTCAATGCTCTAACACTGTTATGTGTGACAGTGAGATTGCTATGCTCAATGGTGTTAGAACTCAGAGGATTTCAAGTCACTTACATAAGCGAGGAGGTGTGGTGCTTAAGAAATATGCAGAGGAAGGAGAAAAGGTGTAGAGGAAATGCGGGAGAAACGGTGTGCAAAGAAATGGTGTGTGGGGGAGCTTGTTTAAGAGCGGAGACTATATCAGGTCACACTTTCTTCCTCCACATAAGGCTAATTTAATATGGAGTGTCGAGGCATGGAAAAAAAAGGGTAATTTTGTTAGTGAGTCCTTTGTACAATGATGCTAAAACTGATGAGGTTGCAAGTCCTTTACATAAGTGGTGATGGGTTGAACAAATATGCAGACAAAGATTTTATAAATTAATTTAATATGAAACTTCTAGTATTTTGATGTGCAAAGGAAGGGTGTGTGGGAAGTACATGAGAAACAGTGTGTGAAGAAATTTTGTTCCAAGAATTTTGTTAAAGAGAAGGGACTATATTGAGTCACACTATTTTCCTTTGCATTTGGTGCAATGTATATTTTAAAATGTTAAAAATTTGTCCACACATCAAATGGAAACCAATATATCTAAGTATTTAATAAGCTTGCTCATAACAAATGATATTAGCTTCACTTACAAATGCTTACAGCATTTTCAAGTGTTCGAGATTTTGATTTTCCTTAACAAGGAACAAGAACTTTTTCAATCGTGCATGCTTCTCTCATACACCTACCTCTTTGATTGTGCAGAGTGCAGAAGTTATCACATACCCCCGTGACCTAAGTTTACAATTACCTACTAGGTTCCCGTTCCTTAGTTTAACTTTGATTAAAGTTAGATTCAATAGTTGTCACAAGTATAATTATTCCATCATTATATGAACAAATCTTATTCATGCAACTATACTCACACTCTTAAAAATTCGACAAAATCAAAAGTAATAAACCATAAGATAGCACAATGCAATTATACTCCTAAGTTTAAATATGTGACAACATAAATAGTAAGTTGCAACATAAAGAACATCCCAAGCAATTGAAGCCAACTAGATTACCTTAAGAAAGTCACTTGAAAAATCGAGCACCACCACCGAAACTAGAACTAGCTTCTTCCAGTTCACCCTCAAGCTGGGAGTTCTTCGCATCAATCAATTACCTCCTCTTGATCTCTTTAATGGGTATTTAATACCCTCTTTCATGATATGGTTTCCATTAGCGGTGTCCCATTTCTATGGATATTTTTATCTATTTTCCTAGACCGTTCTCCGAAAAGCTCACCTTTTTCTCCTAAAAGGCTTTTCCTCAAAAAATTATTCCTTTCTCTCTCGGAAGACTTTATGTTTTTCTTAAGCTTAGAATATTTATTAATCTAAGTAAATTAATGTATATTTATCTCCAATCCATCAATCTTATTTAGAATTGGATCTAGAAGCCTCGTCATGAAAGAATTTCCCTTCCCATTTACTATTGCGATTTGGCAAGAATCTGATCTCTTATTGTCTCACTTTTCCAATTGATTAATTTATTTTATTTATATAACAATAAAGTATTTACTTTTCATGTTACAAATTATACCTAGCTTAGCTTAGGCTAGCGAAGTTTTACATATAATGGAGGGGTGTTACATACTCCCCCCTTTTATTTACACTATCATCAATGTATTACTTCATATTACAATATTATTTCCTTGTTCACGGGTAGTTGTTTATGAATTTACACACTCTCATAGCCTTGCCATATTATGCAGATCTTCTGATATATATCGATTACAAAGGATTTCTACCACTACATCTCCTTCCATTGCTACCTGTAACATTTGTTTAAATCCATTTTGTGGGAAACTTTAGATGCATAAACTGAACTTTATTTACTATAGCTAATACCATAACTTGATATACTATTTGAGTAACTACGGGTTATGTTTCCCCTTATCTAAATATGATTCCTCATCTTCATTGAATTTGAAGAAATGCTTATTCTTCTCCTTCATTCTTCGAATGCATTTTTGTTCTTGCTGAACACTTTCTTTCCTGTAGTTTCCCTGCATTAGTCACAACAAGTCAAATGAGCACTTTTGACTAATCACATGTGTAAAATATAATATTCAGTTAGCTCAACATAACCCTAAAAAACATACTCCATATATAACAAAAATAAAGTATAACCATAAGTCATATGTATACTAAGACTGAATAAAAATATAGGTACTTATCCTTAGTTTACAATACAAATTCTTATTTTCCACTTTTATCCTCCCTTTGTACACAATGTGGATTGGTTTCCTTACTAGGTAGTCACCAAATTTCTTCTCTTCTACCATGCACATCTGCACATAATGTGCATTTCACACAACTATACACAACATATAACATCATGCAACACACATCTATACTAGAAGCATATGTACCCTTTGTACACAGTGCCACATGTACAACTTGTATATATATACCTCATCCACATGTTTGCAACCATGTTATTATTATGCAAAAAATTCCTTTCATTATTCATATTACCTTCGACAAATCCGATCAAATCATTTGTCATTTGTTGATTGCGGAATAAGGAATTCATGAGCTTGCTCGACTTCTGCAACTAGAGTATAACTAAATTTTTTTATGTCAAAGTATTCAAGTTCTTTTACTTTTTCATGTGTCTCGTGCTTGCAAGAAATTTTCGGTAAATGATAACATAGATGCATAATACAACTTTGCAAAACCAATAAATTTGGGTTTTGATATTGAATTTTTCCTACAGACAAGGTTTCAACAACAACGAAATATGACTTCCACTTAATCATAAAGAAGACCATTAACTATGATGGTTAGTCTATCATAGATATTAGAAGTCTAATAACAACCTTAACTTTTTCTTTGGCCAAGAACATAATTATTTAGTACTTGAAGTAATCCACATATAAATTATTCATGTCATATGTATTATTTTTTCTCTTTTTACATTTCTTCCAACACCTTGTTGGCCATGAATAATTCAGTGTATTTCTCATATATGAGTTATAAAAAAAGGTGATAACATTCTCAATTTCACACCTATTAATTTTTTAGGTACCATGTGTTCAAAGTTGTCAACCTAGGTCCTTAGTATGTTGATAATGCACTTTAACACTAGCTCATGAACATGTAGAATATAGTTCATAAATTGTCCATTCAATTGTTATGTTTCCATATTCGAAACCAAACAACACTATGAATGAAATATGACATGTAAACTTCTCCAAGATTGTTTGATAAGAACTAGTGGTACAAAATATGCATCTCAGATTGTACTATGATTTGAAAAATTACCTTTGCACATAACAATCACACTCACCAATACCACTTAACTATCCAATATGGTTAAAACATCATTTTGATTCAACAAAAATTTATTGTATGGTTTATTATTCTCTCTTCTAGAACCTTTTATATGTCACCCCTTTGTATTATTTTATTACTAGCATAAGATCCTTAGATCCTCATAAGCTGTTGTAATGGACAACCTTTTGGGTTTATGAACAAATTGCTAATTATTTTGGATGATTTATGCTTCAAATCTAGGGTACTTCTTAATATTCATTAGGCTTAATTGAATTTCTCTATTTTTAATTTAAATGCATCAAAACCACCATATCCAATTTTTTTGTCATATAGTCTTTATATACCCACAGATCATTTTAATCTTATCACTTCCCACATAAAGTACCTTTGCAAAATCTACAATCCTTCTACTGAAAGAATAATTTTCTTGCTTCAAATTGGAAAGATTCCTATTGGTAAGATATGAGTGGGATTCCGTCCATACCTGGATGTTATGCACGTCACGATTGTGAATTTTGTGATTACATGACTTCAGTTGACACATTGGAGTTTGAGTAAACTCAATAATGTGGCCTTGAACTTGTATTTAATACTTTCTTACTAATATTAATCATGATCCTTAGGAGCTTATTTTCTACTTCCATTATGTATTGGTACTTTTGGGTGCTAGTCCCATTCACCTACTTATGAAGGTCATAAAGTTATTAATTATGATGTCTTCATGCATACAATAAGTTGTATTGCATATATGCATACTCTTCACAACTCTGATTCTATTTCAGTCTAGATTTGAACGCATAATTTTTGCATCTTATTTATATTAGTTACAATTTTTTAGATATGGTTTTACCCAAAGAGACCTCTAGGTGAAAAATATTATTATGTTACTGAGTATAATAACCTAGTAAGGTTGAGTTCCCTTCAATATTATTTTCTGAATAACAAAACTACATTCAGAATGGATTGCGTCATTACATGTAGATGCATCAATCAAAATATTAAGTTGAAAGACAATTTTTAAAATGTGTAGTCCCCTACCACACAGAGAGAGCTGTGATTTATGAGTTTATTGATTTTTCATGGGAATTTCGTTAACAAATACTCATTCAATTATAGATACTTTTGATAGAATGTTATGAAATTATTTCGAGTGATTTATATGGATTCCATCTACATTTTTTTCCATAAGGGTTCAACATTTCTGCCCTTCATATTTCAAGATCTCTATACACATAAACTTTATTTCAATAAGTTATGTCCTTGACTGGACAATCTTTACCTATGTTAGTCTATATTTTATTTAGTTATTTCCTTGCATAGAAAACATACAACCCATACTTTGATTGTAATACCAGTAGAATGATATGATGACCATATCATTAAATTTCATCAAATTTTTAATTCAATCACTTATTCACCTCCATATTTATTCATAATTTTCATTTCATGATATATCCATTATTCTTCATAAGTTGGTTATATGCTTTACTCGTCTTATGTGGAGGAATTTAACATTCCTTAATGATATATATATTCTTCTTACATATATACTACCTATCATTAACATTGTGGGTATGGCATTCCTCTTTCGATGCACTAACCATATTTTAAAATTATTACAAAATTGTTTATTTCTTCCGTTCTACGATGAAAATTCACAAGAGAATTCAACAATAACTTAAGTTTTGGAGAATATATAAAGAAAGAAAATTTAATCTCCATATAAATCCAAACACCTAATTAAGTAGCAAAAATACAATAGTGATCAATTTGTCCATTTCTAGTTATCAAAATTTATCAATACGTTAATTGTGGTTAGTCTTTTTCTTACTCTCAATTTCACCACATCACTACAAGCTTCTATTTTATATAACCACCTTGCAAAATCATTTATTCCCATCTACTTTTTGCGGTTTTTTATCCACTCCACCTTAGTACTATAGCTATCCAAAGACTCGAATATCTAATATAGGTGTAAGGATTAAATCCAACCTTGTTAATTTATATAGACCCTTACCTAAAAAATTAATTAATGAATTATAAGATGGATATAGTTTAACATTTGACCTTTATTGAACCTTCAAGAATCAAATACACCACATATTTTGAACCTCTAAATATATTGTAAATCTCCAACTTTGTTTCTTCCTCAAGCTAGCATATTAACTAAGTTTTTTTCCAATCTTTGAGACTTTTGATTCATTCATGCATGTAAGCATACCAAGGTAGCTCATTGTAACCACGCAATGAGCTCTAAATGAAAGCCTTACATAGGCATGTAATCACATCATGTGTATCCCCTTCAATCATAATGCAATTTAGCAACTTTGAGGATAAAGTATTCATATTATTTCTATTTTATGCATAATCCAAATAGCTCATATAAATGGTACACATTCTTTGGTGTAGTTCATTTTCACACACAGTACCCCTATGTCATTTAACATAGAAAATATCTATATCATCATGGAATTTGTCAGTATGAAAAAAATGGCATATATGTCAACCAAGTTACACTTATCTTGGTGTTTTTTTTTACACATTAATGCACACACATTTAAAATAGATGTGGTGCAGTCCTCCTCCATACATACAACAATTGTATAGATGTGCACCCTACCTACGAATAGGTATTTTTTGAGCTATGATTGTTTGACATATGCACATTATTTATAACAACTATGACACTAAATAACTCTAAACCCATCACTAAAAGACCCTCGAAGAGTCTGACAGAAAGAAAAAAAAACCACACAGGTTAGAGTCAAACTAAATGATGATTTATATCAACTGTTCAAGTAAATAACTGGAAACAGTTCCACTTCATGGTCAATTCTCTCAAGGGTAATATGTACCTATTATTTTAATATCGCAGCCTCCGGAAGCAATATTTGAATGTTATGACTTTCCAACACGTTTGCATGTACCCACAACAAGATAGTATATAGAGACAACAAATGTTACACATGTTCAATACAAACTACAAATATTCACAAAGAACTATTGAGTTCCTAAGGAAACCCTCAGATAGTAGGTAAAGCAAACCACTAAGTGTGTGCTATACTATCCTAGGCAATATAAAGCCTTATATTCAAATTCAAATGCAAGTTCTAAGAGTACGATGACGAATCATTGATGAATCGAAAATGAGCTTTAGCATGATTTCCATCTTGGAAAGGAGAAACCAAAAAATGAAAGCTACAAGACACTCTTTGTGAATGATAAGATAAGAAAATAGTTTAAAATCATTTTCTGGTAGAGAAAACCCTCCTAACATGTCACAACCATCATAAATTGGAAACATGCATTGATTTTTTTTCCTCGATGAACTGAACACAGTTTACCCCATTTTTACTATATAGAGTAGACTGATTCAAGTCTCCACTACTTAACGGACTGATAGGTCATGTGCGTATTTGGGAGACGTGGCCAAAAATTTAATCCATGATAAGGGCCACAATTGAATGGCTCTTCACAAACAACAATGTGAGAAATTGAAAGAAAATCAACGCAAGTAGTGTGGTTGCAATTAAAAAAATGAACGCATAAATTATAAAGTCAGTTCAGTTGCCTTCCTAATGAACACCATCCATCTCTATCCAACGTTTATAACTCAGATGCATATAGGGGTTTTTAAAAGGAACTTTCCGAACCCAATTATACAACGTAAGGATAAGATAAAGCTATAATACAGAGTTAGGTAGACAACCCTTCTCCAAACTGATTTCGTTGATGGCTTCATATCCAAATAAGAATTATCCACTAAATTATTTTATTAGCATGACCATAAGGATAACCCTTATCTGAAGGTTATTCTCATTATCAAATATCTCTAGCTTAGTAAGCAAAAAAAATAGTATTGGAGGGAAAGAGTCATTAACAACGAGCTTTTCTCTGATTATCCAGTTCAAAAGTTGTCATTTTATTTTAAATCAAATGTTTCCACAAAGCTTAATGGCATGGGGTTAATTGTAACTTGGCATGGGGTTATTTGGAACTACTCCGTTTCAAGTGCCAGAGAGGGACAAGTCCATTTGTTGTTAGGTTTCAACACATATAATTTTTGAACATCCTGATTTATCTCGACCCTTCCAAAGTTAAATCCGATCAACACTTATAGACCAGGGCTGTTAATACTGATTAGATAAAGCCATATTTTTTCCACAAAACCACAGATGAACATAACACTTTTGTATTGTGGAATCTCTCTTCTAGATAACCATGCGCTGAGGTTTTTGAGGTAGAGTGCATGAGCAGGAGGCCAGCTTGACCATTCCTCCAATCACCATTGTCAAGGATTGGGGTTGATGAAAATGAAGTTTGATTTCCTGCTGCATATAAAATGTCCTAAAGAAGTAAACCTTATGTGGATTTTGGCACCCTGTGAGGCCTTAGAACTTTGGTTAAAGATTAAGTAAGTCATCTGTGGCATTAAGAAGTACAGTGTCTCGGATCTTTATTTGCATGTTTTTAATATTTTATCCAACCCAAAGGATAGAGTACTTAGAAAAGAACAAACTAATCTCCGAGACAAATATTAATCTCAGAACCTCACCCTACGAGAATCTAATATTTTCACATGGTTTGATTTGAAACTATCAATGAGTATACACTTTCAATCAAGCAACGAAGTGAGGGTATGATATCCCTTCGAAAAATGACTCATCTCCCTTAATTTTTATTAATAAATTTATTGGAACGAATTTTGATCTGCAAGGAATTGATTGTTTTACCAACATCTGAAATTTTGAATTCCACAACTTCCAGTTGAGGTACACAGGCTTTAGTTCCACATATTAAGTATCACTCAATCTGATATGAATTAGCTACTGATTTCCAGATTCAACCTTGAATAACATATATATATAGACAATTCATAATATGAACTCCCATTTTTATTCAATTATTTTGCACAAACACTAATAATATTGTTCCTCAATTGGCCTCATTATACACTCCCTTTACTTAACAATATTTCATCTTATGACTAAGGTTTGGAGGATTAATTTAATCCACTGTAATTTATTGTTAGCATACTTAAATTTGCTTTGAAGCTACTTCCTTTAGTGTGGTTTTCACTCTCAGGGTTGTGGTTAACCTTTATGGCTTCTGGAATATTTTTCTTATAGAAATTTTATAACTGAGCCCTTCATTGAAACTTCTTATTTGTGTACGACTAGTTTAGGACCTACACTTATTCATATCTTACAGAGGTGGATTGGCCCTTAGGTCACAATATTTGAACTTAGATCTCTAATACCATTTGTCACTTACCCCCACGACCTAAGTTTATAATTACCTATTCAGCTGCAATTCCTCAATTTAACTTCAATAAAAATTAGATTCAATAGTCATTACAAGTATAACTATTCCATCATTACATGGGAAAATATCATTCATGCAACCATACTCATACTATTAAGAAATTGACAACATCAAGAGTAATAAACCATAAGATAGCACAATGTAATTATACTCCTAAATTTAAAGATGCGAGAACATAAAGAGTAAGGATTCACATACAAAACATCACAAGAAATTGAAACCAACTAGATTAGCTAAAGGAAGTCACTTGGAAAACTGACTGCTTCCACCCAACCCAGAACTAGATTCTTCCCGTTCATCCCCAAGCCGAGAGTTCTTGCCATGGATCAAATGCCTCCTATTGATCTCTTCAATGAGTATTTAATACCCTCTTTCATGATATAGTTTCCATTAGCGAGATTCCACTTTTATGAATCTTTTTATCCATTTAGCTAGGCTTTTGTGAGAAAAGCTCACCTTTCTCTCCTACGAGCTTTTCCTCATAAAAGCTTGCCTTTATCTCCCACAAGGCTTTTATGTTTTTCTTAAGCTAAGTAACTTAATGGATATTTATCTCCAATCCATCTAGCTTATCTAAAATTGGATCTACAATCCTTGTCATGAAAGAATTTTCACTTCTCATTTACCAATGGGATTTGGAAAGAATCTCATCTCTTGGTGTCTCACATTTCCAAGCAATTGATTTATTTTAATTATTTAATAATAAATTATTTACTTTTCTTGTTACACATTAGACCTATCTTACCTTAGGTTAGCATAATTTTACATACAATGTAGGGCTGTTACAGAAGTGCAAGTGATGGTAAAGTTAAAAATTAATTAAAAATTACTAATATAAGGAAATTTAGGTTGAACTAACTATCAAATTCAACTCAACAACATTTTTTTTTAATATTTTATGCAAAGGCGCACACGAAACTTTCATTATGCTTCTTTCATACCCACATACAACTGTACCTCTACACTTAGAGCTATTGGGCATAGGTTTGAGAACCCTGCAAAGCAATATTTATAGAGATCTTATGTGGAGGAAATACAAAGGTTGTGCTAGATGTGTGGGAGAAAGGGTGTGTGGAGAAATTGTGCGTGGCACCAAACAAATATGTCGAAGAGGCTTTAATATATTAATTTAACATGAATATACTATGATTTTAATCTATCATCGGCGTATAAAAACAAGTGAGAAATTACATTATGGTAGGACAAAGTGGGTCCATTTGATAGGGAAAAGCACAAATGAGAAGATTTGAACAAGTTTTTTCTCTAGCTATCAATGAAGAAATGAAATTCTTAAGAATATTTTCTCTCATTAGGCGGGAGCGTGCTCACTATGGGATGTGACGAAATGTTCATAATGTGTAGGAGAAAGGATGCATACATGATTTGTATGTGGGAGAGTCTGTGAAAAATCAAGGATAATATCGAGTCAAGTTTTTTTCCTCCGAACTTAGAAAAATATAGGTTTTAATCTTGTAAAAAAATTACCTGCAAACAAATTCTTAAAAAACTGAAAATATACAATGATGAGAAACACAAAAAAAAACATAGAGATTTTACCCTGGATCCCAAAACTGGGACTACCAAATTGATTTTTCATTAAATTCCACTTAATTTTACAATAAATATATATACATGCCAAATAATTCATAAACCCTAATCCATCAACCATGGATTAGAACATAATCGTAGTTCCTTAACCAGATCTAAAAAATACCATGGGGAAAAAACCATCGTGACCAAAAGCATGTGTGAAACCCATGCACAAAATTATTTTTAGGTCCAACAACCTAATATAAGGTCCAAAAAAAAATTCCTAGGGCACTATCATGGACCCCATATGGGGGCTACTGTACCCCTCAAATCATATTGTTTTTCTTGGTGCAATGAACAAGGGGGTCTATCACCCCCTCACACATGCAACTAGTTGTCAAAAGAATATAACACACAACCAACACTCTCCAACTTGTTTTATTTTCCACATAGGTGGTCATAGGAGAGCTTAGTCATTGGTCTATCCCTGCAATTCCCATTATCTCTCTACACCAAGAAAATTTTTCGATGCTCACAGACTTCATCAATGCATCTACAACATTCTTGAAAGTGTCCACCTTTACTAGCAACAATTTTTCTTCCTCAACCATATCCCTCATAAAGTGATATTGAACATCAGTGTGCTTTGTCTTTGAATGATAAGCAAGGTTTTTTGCCAATAAATTTGTACTTTTTCTATCACAATATATCCATATATCTCATTGTATTAAGCCCATACTTGAACAAAATATCTTCAACCAAACTACTTCCTTGCTTGCATAAGTGACTTACATGTATTTTGCCTCTATAGTTGAAAGTGCCACTACAAACTATCTCTTGCTCATCCAATTGACTCCACCTCCAAATAGGTTAAAAGCACAGCCACTTGCAGATCTTCTTTGATCTAGATATCTAGCCCAATCTACATTAACAAATCCACAGATGTCCAAAACTCTTTCCAATCCTCTTCTTTCTTGGTAGCACGAACCATAATCACTAGTGCCACACAAATACTAGAAAACCCACTTCATTTGTTAGGTCATTATAATACTACTGTAACCCCTAATTGTTATTAGTGCAACCCCCTTATTATAATTCTGTGACCATGTAGTCCCCATATTGTTATTATTGTGCCCTTACATTATTATTGTTATGTCGTCTCTGATTACATTATGACCTCTTAGACTCCTATATATAGAAAGCAGGTTTTTTCATTTGTATCATCCAAGAATTTTTCATTTGTGTAATGTAAAGGATGTTTCCCCATCGAAGGGGTGGAATTCTAAGGCATTTATCTCTCTTTCCTACCTTTTTGTGAGTTGGTTTCATAACATTTGGTATCACAACTTTGGATTCTAGGGTTTCGCTGCTCCAAATAGGTTAGCCTAGAAGTTTCGATATAACTTTTGTTATGCGATGTTTCAGAATCTAAAAAATAAACCATTTGAGATGCAATCACACTAAACCTTGGGTCCAAATTTCAGATCTTGTCTCCCTATATTGGTAGAGATATGATCTGAGGAAATTATGGTTTTTTTAAGCTCTCGAATTTCATCTAAAATAGGGCATCGTGGAATTTGTGCTATACCTTTTTCTCTACGATGTATAAGAAGGTAAAAAAAACCATTTGAGAAGAAACCAATTAGAACATCAGATCTAAATTCTAGATCTTGTCTCTCTACATTTTCAGATATATGATCTGAGGAATTTAAGGGTTTTACGGACTCCCGAATTACATCTTAAATAGATGACTTCGGTAAATCATCATAACGTTCACTCTGAGCATAAGATTGAAATTTCATCAGAAGTTTCAGAAAGAGGATGGCCTGTAGTTTTCTGTACAACAGTTTCAAGTAATAAGATAAAAACAATAACACATGGCACTTCGTACAAGTTTTCTCTAATGAACTAGTCTATAATAAGGTCATCGTGGGAGATTTGGCATAAATCTTCCTTGGAGAATACAATATTGATAAGAATTGTGGGATTAGAAAGAGGACTCAAAGGGATACTGCAGGATGTGATTTTATATATTCTAGATCTGTAATTACAGAGATACAACAGATTCAATATCGAGCTCTTACAAAGTGAAAAAAAGGTGTGTAGTTTTTGTTTATTTAATTTTGCATAAGGTTGGTTTGAAAAAATAGTTTGAAGGAATTCAAAGGAAATAATGAAGAATTATTAGCATTAATTGATGCCCCAAAGAAAGAAAATGGAAACACCTAGTAAGAACTTGAAAGCTCTAGCATGACTCGTGAAGAAGAGGAAGAAATGCAACATGATATATCAAAATTACAAGACCAAGTACAACAAATTTCACTCTCACAGAAGGTAACTGAAGCCAAGATGAATGGTGTGGAAGCTATTATGAATGGCATGCAAGTTAATATGGATGGCATGGAAGCTAAGATGAATGGCATGGATGCTAAAATAAATGGCATGGACGCTAAGATGGAAGAATTGAAGATAAATTTAAATAAGTTGATACAAGAAATGGTTACAAATGGTGAAAGGGTAGTAAAGGAAACTCATGATCAGAACAAAAGAAATGTTAATCATGATTTCATAGACTCTAATGTTGGATTGAAGACCCACCATGTTCCAAAAATTGATATGAGGATGTTTGATGGCAAGGATCTTGGAACATGTATATTACATATGGAGTAATTTCTTGATCTCCATAATGTGGAAAACACACAAAAAGTATGTATTTCATCTTTATATTTGGAAGAGAATTAGTTTGTATGGTATCAATGGCTTTGCTTTCATAAACAAATTTTCACTTGGGCAATTTTTATGGAATAAATGATAGCACATTATGATGATACAAAAAGAAACACCTTTTTTAGCCAATTGATAAATATCAAACAAAAGGGTTCAATGATGGAGAACATTGAGGACTTCCAGAAAGGAGAAATCAATCTGACCATATCTTGTAATGCATTGTCTGGAATTACCACTCCTCAAACTATCAAGATAGAAGGACATATCAAGAAGAAAAAGGTAATAATGATGATTGATTCAGGAAGTACCCATAATTCTATTCATGGTAAGATAGCTAACGAATTGAATTGCTTTCTATATCCAACACCAGCGTGTCAAGTGATGGTTGCAAGTGGAGGAACCATAAATTTCTCAAGGAAGTGCCATAATATCAAGCTATCCATGGGAGAATATCTATTGAATATCCCAATGCTTTCCATTCCAATGGGTGGTGCTGATGTTGTAATAGGAGTCTAATGGTTACAATTGTTGGGTACAATAGCTTTTAATTTTCAAGAATTTTCCATGAAATTTTGTGTGGAAGGAAAGAAAGTTGAATTAAGGGGTATTGCAGGGAAATCGGGAAAGATAATTAGCTCTAACAATATGACAAATCTTCTAAAGAAGGAACAATGAGGGATAATTGTGTAATTATGTTCGCTAGAGGTTCCCACATTGAAATCATCTATTTCTCCAGATCTCCAAAATGTCTTGGATAATCATTCCAAGGTAGTTGAGACGACCAAAGGCCTCACACCTATTCATGATCATGATCATGCCATTCATTTGATTCCAGGAAGTGTTCCTCTAAACATCAGGCATACAAATATCCTTATTCCCAAAACAATGAAATTGAACGTATGGTTGTAGAAATGCTAGAGGCTGGTATAATTCAACCTAGTCAAAGTTCTTTCTCTGCTCAAGTAGTATTGGTGAACAAGAAGGATGCATCATGGCACATGTGTCCAAATTATAGGGAGCTCAACAAACTCAATATTAAAGATATATTTCCCATTCCTATTAGTGATGAATTACTGGATCAATTGCAAGGATCAATTTACTTCACCAAGTTGGATTTCCTTTGAGGATATCATCAAATCAGAATGAAGACCGAAGACATTCTGAAAACAACATTTAGAACTCATGCGGGTCATTATGAATTTTTGGTCGTGCCTTTTGGCCTTACCAATGTACCTTCTACATTTCAAGGTTTGATGAATTCCATTTTCAAACCCTTGCTTCGAAAATTTGTGTTAGTAATTTTTGATGATATACTAATCTAGAACAAGTCTTGGAAAGATCATGTTCAACAGGTTGATAGGGTTCTTAAACTATTGGAGGAGAAACAACTATATGCAAAAGCTCCAAATGTTTGTTTGGAGTACAAGAGGTGGAATATCTAGGTCATATTGTATCTCATGAAGGTGTTCAGGTAGACCCTAGCAAAATTAAAGCCAGTAAGGAATGGAAAATCCAAATATCCATAAAGCATCTGCAAGGATTTCTAGGGTTGACATGGTATTATCGGAAGTTTGTTAAGAATTATAGGAGAATAGTAGCACCTCTAACAACATTATTTAAGAAAGATGCATTTTCATGGACTCTATAAGCAACAAAGGCCTTAGAACATCTTAAAGAGGAAATGTGCCACACATCGGTCTTAGTTATGCCAAACTTAAAAAAAATCTTTATTGTGGAATGTGATGCTTTAGAAAATGGAATTGGTATTTTCTTAATGCAAGATGAAAAACCCATTGCTTTCGAAAGTCATCCAATCAAAGGGAACTATTTACAGAAAGTTATTTATGACAAGGAAATATTGGAAATACTACATGCACTTAAGAAATGGTGACCCTACCTAATGGGAAGACACTTCAAGGTAAAAACAAATCCTGATAGTCTTAAATACTTTTTAGAAAAACGATTATCCTTTGAAGAGCAACAAAAATGGGTCACAAATATGTTGGGTTATGACTTTGAAATCATCTACAAAAAAGGGAAGCAAAATGTTGTGGTAGATGCACTCTCAAGAAAGGAAGAAAAAAAATCATATTGGAGCTTGGAGCAATCACAAAATCAAAAACCCGATAGTTACGAAATCTATAAATTTCAGAGTATCTCATCAAGTGGAAGAACTTACCCGCTGAATATTCCACATGGGAGGACAACAATTTTATACAGAAGCATTGGGAACTACTCAAGCATTGAGGACAACATGTTTTGAAGGAGAGTGGCATGTTAGGTCCCTATACTACTAGTGTAACCCCTTATTGTTATTAGTACAACCCCTTTATTATATTTTTGTGCCCATGTAGTCTGCATATTGTTATTATTGTGCTCTTACATTATTATTGTTAGGTTGACTCTCACTATATTATGACCCCTTAGACTCCTATATATAGAAAGAAGGTCTTGTCATTTGTATCATCCAAGAATTGTTCATTTGTGTAATGTAAAAAAGGTTTCCCCCTTGAAGAGGCTGAATTCTAAGGTGTTTATCTCTCTTCTCTATGTTTTTGTGAGCCGGTTTTGATAACATCACTATTGTCCATTACACCTTCCCTAATTTTGACATAAACCTACTCAATACTCCCACTGCATGTACAATGTCTGGTCTAGTACAAACATTTGCATAGACTAGGCTACTAACTACACCTACTTATGGAACATGGGACATGTCCTCTTCTGCTTCTTATGTATTAGGACATTGTTCAAGATATAAATTTAAACCTATAAGAATAGGAACATTCACTAGTTTACTATCCTGCATATTAAAACTCTATAGTATTGTCTCTACATACATCCTCTGGTTTAACAAGAGCTTCCACTTTTCCTGATACCATTTAATTTCCATGCCCAAAATATAGTTTATAGCACCATGATCCTTAAATTTGGAGGAAAACTGGGTCTTCAAATCCTGGATAATTTATTTCTCATTTCTAATCAACAACTTATCATTCACATTCAAGACCAAATAAATAACACGATCACCAATTAATTTAAAACAAACCCAGTGATCAACTTTTCTTCTGGTGAAGCCAAGTCCCCATATAAATGTATCAAATTTCTGACACCACATCCTTCGATATTTTTTTTACCCATACAGGGGCTTTTTTAACCTTCATACCCATTGTTTTCCCTCCACCGCAAAGTCTCCAGGTTGGTTCATGTAGATCGCTTCTTCTAGATCCACGTGAATAAATAATGTCTTCACATTCATCTGTTCTACCTCAAAATCAAAAGAAGAAGCAAAAGAAAAAAGTAATCTAATAGAAACTGCCTTGGCGGCACGGGAAATAATATCACCAAAATCAATTCTCGACACTTGGGAATAACCTTTTTCTACCAACCAAGCTTTTCATTTCTCCACCTTACCTTCTATATTTGTTTTCTTACTAGGCACCCATTTTATTCCAATGTATTTCCTTCTCGCTAGTAAATCCACCAAATCCCAACCATCATATTTGTCCAAAGATTCCATTTCATCAACCATGGCCTCTTTTAGGGTTTTCCATCCTCTAAATCTACTACCTCCCAGACAGTTCTGTGATCATCACCGATAATAGATAAAGAAAAATTTGAACAGAAAGCAGATAGACTATACCTTTATGGTTGCCTTCTTTCTTGAACTAATCTTCTCACAACTTGAGTTATGGGCTCTTCATATTTTGATTCATGTTCTATTATAGAATTGGATTCTTCCTCCTTTAGCTCAAACTCTATCTTCTCATGTTCCTTTTGTAGGAATTCATGTTTAATAACATATTTCACCTCTATAAAGAACACATATTGGCTCTACGCAATCTTCCCTATTTCTGGATTCCAAAGCTTATAACCTTTCAAACCATCTTTATACTCAATAAAGGTGCACCTTTTAGATTTAGCATCCAAACTGGTTCTTTTCTCCTTTGGAACATGTACATATGCATCACAACCAAATACCCTCAGATATGAAAGAGAGGATTTATTACTAGTCCATACCTCATGTGGAGCCTTATCCTCCAATGCCGATGAAGGTGATCTATTAACTAGGTAACATGCAGTCTCCACCATCTCTACCCATAATTCTTGTCCTAACCCAACACCATTGATCATGCTTCTTTCCATTTCCATTAATGTCTTGTTCATTCTTTTGGCAACTCTATTTTGTTAAGGTATGTATGGAGTAGTCGTCTTCCATGCTATACCATACTTCTTACATAACTCTTCAAATTCCTACTTGTAGAACACCCTACCATTATCTCTCTTCAACACCTTTATCTTCTTTTCTGTTTAGTTTTCGATAAGAGCCTTAAATTATTTAAACTTGTCAAAGACTTCATATTTCTTCTTGAGGAAATATATCCATGTATTCCTTGAGAAGTCATCTATAAATGACACATAGTACACAGACTTACCTACAGATGGAATCGACATAGGTAAAAGCACAACACTATGCACTAGGTCTAATATCCTTTTCACCTTCTTAGGACCACAGGGGAAACTCACCTGATTTTTCTTCCCATATACACAATTTTCAAAAAAATCAAAATCTAGAGTAAAATCAGACATACCTTCTACCATACCATTACCATGAAGTATTCAAAGGCCCTTCTTTCCAATATTTCTAAGCCTTTGATGCCATAACACAGTATTTTCTCTAGAGACCACTAGATTTTCTACTCGACTTCTAGGAACCACAAAACTGTTGCACCCATAAATAAAAATACTACCCAGAAGGTTGTACAAAGTTCCAATATCAACTCCCCACATCAATATCAGTGCTCCCCAAACCATCTTCCAGGTATCTTTCTCGAACACTATTTTTACACCCACATCATCTATCATGAGTAAAAAAAATCAAATTTTTGTCCAACGTAGGAACATGCAGAACATGTGGAGGTGTTTTAATCCTTCCACCTTGCAAATTCAGTTGGAATTTTCCATGTCTGGTGATTCTAGCCTTCCTTTCATCCCCTAATGAGATCACCACCATTATATTTCTCATACTCACAGAACCACTCTCTTTGTGAGTGAAGTGAAAGGATGCACTTAAGTCAATCAATCCAAGTACTTAAATAATAATCCAAGTACATATCCCCACCTTCATCTGAGGTTGTTTTTTCCTCTGCATAAGGAGCATCATCGGATCCATTTCCTTTCTCAGGAGCTTTAGATCTACGGTCCTTTTTGTAGCGCCCTTCCTTTCTGCATTTCCAACATACCTTTATAGGTTTTCTTGGATATTTAGATCTTCCTCTAGATTTGGATCCCCTAATCGAGGACTAATTCTTTTTTTCTTTTTGTTTTTTGTTTTTGTTCTTTTATTCTTATGTTTTTTTTTTTTTCTTTTTTTTTTTTGTTCTAGGATCATCCTCATATAGAAAAGGCATCTCCATTTTGGCTCTCAATATTTTTCTATCTTATCTCCTTTCACAACAAGGATGGGAATATTTCGTCAAACTTCAAGGTAGCTATGTTTCTACCTATTGCAACAACTAGACTACCCCACAAATATGGTAGAGAACACAAAAAATAGGTGCACTTATCTTCATCTAAAAATTTGATATCACCAGATAACAATTAGAGTACCATAGTATTAAAGGCATTCAAATGTTCTGTCACCAAGTCTATATTCTTCATCCTTAGGTTATACAACTTTTTTTATAACAGCAATTTATTCACCAGACTTAAAGTTTTACAAAGCCCTGAACTTGACCCACAAATCCTTCACTGTAATTTCCACTAGTACATTCAACAATATTGTGCTCTTTTCCTTCTGATCCAACTTTTCTTAGCGTTGTACTGACATTGTTGTTGGTTTAGTACCAAATGTACCGTGATCCACTAATCTTTATCAACCAGGAGATCCTCCATCATGAGTTTCCACAACACAAAAATATGACCATTTAAATTTCGTAATCTCTATCTTCACACTACTCATCATCTTCTTTCACTCCAAGAATCGATCCCACAAATCTCCGACTGAACAATGTCTACCATGGGCCCGAGAAAAACCCCTTTGCAACAAAGGCGTACCCTTGAAGCCAAAATAACTATGATACCAAATGTAGCTTTTAACCCTATACAAAAATTACTTGCAAAAAAATTCTTAAAGAAAGAGAAAATATACAATGGTGAGAAACACAAAAGAAATACATAGATATTTTACCTTGGATCCCAATACCAAGACTATCGGATTGATTTTTCGTTATTCATTTCAATGTTACAATACATATATATATACATGATGAAACATTCATGAAACCCAATCTATTAACCTTAGATTAGAACACAACCACAATTCCTGTGATTGGGTCTACAAAATACCATGGGCAGAAAACCATCATGCCCAAAATAATGTGCAAAACCCATGCACAAAGCCATATGTAGGTTCGCCCGCCTAGTATAGGGTCCAAAAAAATTCTCAGGCATTGTCCTAGACCCCATGTAGGGGAGCTACCACCCCCCTAAAACCCGCCTGTTATGCCTAGTGTAACGAACAGGAGGGGGATATCACTCCCCCTATTACCCCCCCACGCATGGGTGACTAGTCATGGAAAGAATATAACACACACCTACCAAAAAATTTATATTTTAAAATTTAATTAGCTATCAAATTTAATTGAACAACATTAGTTTTTTAAATAATTAATGAAGAGGTGTGGAAGAAGCTTTCATTTTTCTCCTTTCACGCCTAAACGCAATTTCACCTCCATACTCAGAGCCACTAAATAGAGTTTTCAAAAGTAGACATCAAACCACCCACAATGGAATTTCAATAGGGCTCATTTGCATCCCGATATAAAATAAAGTGCATCCACATTGAGATAATAATGTGCATAGTTAATCTACAAGTATTATTTCATAGACTAGAATGTTGGAGATGCTATCACGAGTTAATCTTATTCTTGGATGTAGTTTATTATTTTTTGTTGTAGGTGCCTTTCTGACATTATGGTTTATGGGAGTCCAATTCCAGTCCCCATTCAGGAAAATGCATTTAATTTTATGATATAGGTATTAGGATTTTGATAAGTTCCTTATGAAACAATGATTATTCTCTAGACCATGACTCTATATTCAATTCTAGTTGGAATTTGGATTACGCTGTGCTCAAATTCTAAGTTTTTTTTACCAATTCTAAAAAATAATTTTGAGACATGGTGCAAAAACATTAATTGAAAGTATATTTTCGAGAATTCGCCTTGATATTTTATATATTTCCTAATGTTATGTAGATTCCAAATTTTAGTAAGTGTGAGGGACCATTTCTAGAAGTGTGTAGAGGGGAAAAGGTCTATGTTACTTGCTTTCCACAAATGTTCTCTTTCACAACACTCCTTCCTCATATGCATTACAAATTTATAAATACATTTTATTTAATATTGGATAATAACTATTAAATTGGAAAATGTGAAATGAAAAATGCATTTAGTATTCAGGAAGCCTAATTAAAGAAACCCATGTAGACACAGTAGTGGGGACATTTAATCACCTACCCAAACTTTTCAAGCCTCAAACTTTCATATTTATTTTTACTATTAAGTTTGAAATATGTTATACATTTGAATAATATAATATTATGTAGAGTATGGAGGTCCATATGAAGCTTTCATTGTGTTTCTTGATATCAAATAAAATGTGTCCAGTTTGACATAGTAGTGTGTGCAATTGGTTTCCCACCCTTATTTCATAGGTACAGTTCTAACATTATTTTAAACGTATTATTATTAATACTATTACTAATATTATTGTTATTAGTCCCTAACTGAGAAGGGACTATAGGACTTGGTTCATTGTTAATGTGTGTAAACTCTCTATCATTCTGTTGAGTTTTTATTATTACTTAGTATGTAAAACATATCGTCAATTATTGAAAGGTAATATGATGATTCTAGATACTAATTCTATTTATTCTCTATGCATGTGCATTGGTAAGATGTTCAAAATAAGATATCTTAAATAATATATCATATTTGGTTATCATCTAATACGTATGTTGAAAATTTAGAAATTAATGTGACAATTGTAACCACTAGTTCTTGTTATGTTGTCTATAAGAGCATTAGCCAAGTGTTTACTATGCATCTTTTGCATACATGTTGCTAACACATTCTTCATTACTTTTCGGGGGAGCTGGTTACATGCAGATTTGTTCTTCGAGTTGTACGATGGTCATTTTGGTAGTTGTATGATGTGAAGGATTTTCTCTGCAAGATCATTTCGAATGCAGGTGCAAAACATGTAGTATTTTTTTGAGGTAAGTTGTGTGTCATTCCTTGTGTATGTGAGTACTTAGAGCCTTTATAACATATATGTTACAAGCTTCTAGAAGTGAGGTGAATAGCTCAAAAATGTTGATAGAAAGAAAGTTTTAAACATATTTATAAAATATATGTTAGGTTTGTGTAACTGTTAGCACTAAATTGTTTTCATGTTATGAAATTAGAACCTCTTTTTGTTATTTCTATATATTTGATCTAATTCATATCATTGGATATGGGAACATGAACACAAGTAGAACATATACAATTAAAGAGAGTGATAACTTTTCTAATAGGTGTTTTTTGGTTCTATTTATTGCAATTTCATTATTACAATACACAAATCTATTTTTTTTTCTATATTTTTTTATGTATTGTAACAAAAATCAACACTTCTACAATTTTTAGGAAACATGTAACACTTTGAGATCCATATCCAAGAGAAAAACTACAAGAAAAAAAGGTACTTCGGATATTTCTATAAAACATTTATGCATTTCTAAATTTGTTATTATTTCGGTTCAATATATGTAACAAGGAACTTTGAAACTAAAATTTATTTAGTATTTCACCTATATGTATAGAAACCATTTTCTATCTCGTAACTGTGAACCTGATATTAGAATGTGCATTACTGATGGATTTGTGATATCTAGTTCTATACTCATGACTAAATTCTTACTCAGTGTTAATTATAATGTCCCTTTCAGCAATAAATTTAGTGTAGTATTTGTGAAGAGGAAAAAATATCAGATTTTGAAGTGGTCTCAAAGAAAGATGGTATGAATGGCATGACAATAGACATGGATGAAGAAATAGAAATGGAAATGAGCACAATTATCAAAGAAGGTATCACGAAAAAGACAACAAAATGTGTAGAAAACAGAAAACAAATAAAGACAAAAAGGTAGTTTATCTAGGTTTAGCTAAATGTAAAACATGACTATTTTTTCTTTCTTGAATTTATTTCAGTTCAATGCTCATTATTAGGAAAGGAAATATTGAGTCTATGCCATTATTGATTGAATATATCAATAACAAAATAATAAGAAACATTTTATATGGCCTTTTCTTAGTTACATATGGAACTTTTTTGGACGAAGAAAATAAGGAAAAATGAATACTCCGAGTAAATTTGACAAATAAGAAGGCTGAAATGACAATAATGATGCATTTTCCAACACAGTTTATGAAATAGTATGAGCAAAAACTTATTGAAAATGTTGGTGTTTCAGTTATAAATTTTGAAGTAGTTCCAAAGGACAAGTATGATGGCGGCGAATCTTAGAAAATTATCTCACTAAATATATTTAGAATTGTATAAGGTTTACCAGTGATTGGTAAACCAAAAAAGGAACATGCCACAAAATGTGTTCAATGTTGAACAGAAAAAGTAATAGCATCCATGCACGTGTTTTAGCAATCCCAAAATTGTAGATTTAAATAAAATTACTTGAGTGCTAATTATTCCTTCGAGTGTATTATCTTCTACCAATGATATAATGTTGTCCACTCACTAAAGTCATTGTCGTTGGTGAAACGACTTATGTCTCCGCATCAATTAATATTTTTACTTTTTCGAAATTATACCATTTCAAGTAGGAAGGTGGGAACAAGTTATACCATATTAATATTTTTAAAATATAAGATTCCACTGAATGTAGAGTGAGCATCATTTGTTCCTTTCAATCTCAATATGTGTGCATCATCAATGTGTAAAACATTTAGAAACTCATTATTCAATTTATAGTCAAGGAATTTGAGAATAAATGTACATGTTTTATGTTTAGACTGATAAATTTACCATATAATGTAACATAAGAAATAATAATTTGAAAGAATAGTTGATTCCATTTTCCCCTCATGTAATATTTAGAAATATTAGTATTCTTTCCATTATATTGACATGGATGATTACAAAAACCTTTCTATCATATCCTTACATGAAGCTCCATACTACCTTCCATATTACTTTCTAGTGTGAAATCACTCATTTTCAATTGAAGTTAAGTTATTAGTCCTTGCTTTTCCAAGCACTTTTCCAAGAACTTTTCCAAGATAGAATCTCTATTATTTTTCTAATCTTTTGGAACTTTAGCCAAATTTTCAGGAAAATCTTGAATATTTCTATTTCCACGTAAATTCAAAAATAATTTTTTAATTTTTGAAAATATTATTTCTATTTTCTTATTTGCTAATCAAGCCTTGATGTGACATAATTCCCCTAGTTGAGGATGATTTATTTACTCTTTTTTTAGTTCCTAACATATCATTTTAAAATTAATAAAAGAAGCCAATTTTGTGACTAGCTATTATGTCATTGAGTTCTC
This sequence comes from Pinus taeda, assembly GCA_000404065.3. Classification (NCBI taxonomy): domain Eukaryota; kingdom Viridiplantae; phylum Streptophyta; class Pinopsida; order Pinales; family Pinaceae; genus Pinus; species Pinus taeda. Next base: position 45,992 of record APFE031048774.1, on the reverse strand, counting down.
TAAGATTGTTATGACTGGCATTCATATTCCTATGCTCAATGATATTGTTGGCATTATGATGCATGTTTTGTACTTGACAGAAACCCACTTTTAGCTGAACAACTCACTTGTATATGGTAACTAGATGAATCTATGTAACTAGATGAATCTACAAGAGAGATATGAGATGTGACAAAATGCAGGGCAGTTCAAAGGAATCATTTCAGAAGTAATATGGCAAATCACATTATAGCAAGCTTATTGAGAGGGAAAAAAATAATGGTACAAAAGAATAGGATGAAGGAACAAAGTACTATAGAATAGAATCAAGAAATTGAAGAAAGAGAATGGTTTAAGAAGTATACGACGGTTCACCTTGTCCAAGTAATGTATACGCGGGCTCATGGAATAGAAGAAGCGTATATGTATGCACGCATTTTCACAGAAGGAAAAGCACATATGGGATGGAAAATCAAGGTTTTGGCCAGAGGTTTTGGTCTTAGGTTTTGGTTCGAGGTATTGGTCCGAGGTATTTGGCCTGAGCTATTGGTGAGAGGTATTTGGTCTGAGGTATTAGTCCGAGGTATTTGGTCCAAGGTATTGGTCCTAAGTGGTTTGGTCTAAGGTATTTAGAAAGGAATAAAACTATATGAGGAGAAGATCAAAGTGATAAGTGCATAAGTAATGAATATCTGATGAAGTGATAGATCAAAATAAAATTTTCATGTTATGTGCTTCTAATGCTTTGCTTTATCTGAACTAAGTATGCACCTAAGTGTTTCATCATGGATGACATCTAGTGATGGATCATGACTTATCATTATGAGATCTAATAATGGATAGGCTAGATCTGATTGCGAACACAAGTTTTATCCTTTATAAGTGGTGACTTGGGTATGTCTAAAGTTTGGAATTACAATGAAGCTATATGTAAGGATTTAAATATCTATATGTTGGTTTGCTTTGGTGGAGCTGTGTATACATGTTGGTTCAGCTCTTTCAAGTAGGATATGAAAAAAAAAGCTTAATGTTCAAAGATGACTAATCTGTCAGATCAGTACTATTGTTTTACTGTTGTCTATCATTGAAGTCTTCATAGATCTGAAAGTAAAACTGAATGCATAAAGAGTTTTTGTATCAATGATTAATTGATTGAGACAGAAGGGTGATCCTTGTTGCTATTTATTTAGAACTCTGTAATATGACAATAGATATTTCGAATGTCACTAATTGGTACAATTTGTGGTTCGAAGGTTTTATGATTCAGTATCTTTAGAGGTATACGTTGGTTGGGGAAAAGGAAGTAACATATACACGCAGTTTTGTTTCATTAAAGGAGAGTATAAATTTTGACACATGCCTTTTGAGGTTACATTTAGTTTTGGTTGTTGATGCAATGTTCTAGGTTCAGATCTATGTACTGGTTATAGTGATCTATCTGTTCCAGTTGATTGGTTGAATTTGATTAAGCTTGAGTGAATGGTTGATTCAGTTGTGTTAGAGGTTGAGTGATTATTTGGTTTAGTTGTGTCATAGGTTCAAAGGTTTCAATGCTTGATTGTTTTAGTTATATCATAGATTGATTATTGAGTTTCAGTTATATCAGAGATTGATTGGATTTCAGTGATTGGTTGATGTAGATATATTTGATGGTTGTATTATAGTGGTGATTGATTTTGAGCCTACTAAGGTGTCCAGTATGAAAATTTGATGAAACAAGGCCTTCATGTGTACTATTGTGTACTAGGAGTATCTAGTCTGAAAATTTATGAAACATGGTTCCTGGAGGATACTGAGTGTTGGAGCCTTCAATGAGGAAGTCGAAGCTTCCTGCGAGTAGTGGTTGGTGATTTGATCAGGTGGTTAGAGCTCCCTTTGAGTAGCAGCTGGAAAATGAGTGAAGGTTGTAGTTTTTTGTAGGTCGGAGCCTACATACTAGTAAATATATGAGCTAATACAGGAACTAGGGGGTTGTATCTCCCTTCGAGAAGAAGATATAGAATGAGAGAAGGTTTTAACCTTTTATAGGTGGGTGCCTCTGTATTGGTATGAGTCTACACTAGTATAAGATTGTAAACAAATTATCTTATTATGATAAGAAGATAGAGATGACAATAGGAAGTTTTTTGTAGGCACATTGGATTTCCACCTTAAATATTGGTGTTCATATGTGTTTCTTATGTGTGAAGTTTTATTCTGCTATTACTACACATGGCTATTGTTTAATGTTTAATAAAGTATTGATGCACTGATTAAAGATCAACATATGATTAATTAATTAAATAATAAATTCACTAGATATATGCTGGTTGCCTTAATAACAGTTGTGTGCACACTCAAGTTCCCTTCATTGAATTAGCGTATATAAATCTGATTATGGAAATTAAAAAATTATTGATTTATAAATAGTGATTCAATCCCCCCCCTTAGTATTCTTTCCAACAATTGGTGTCAGAGCAGGTCCTTTGGAAGAAGGTTGATCACTTGAGGGAGATCTGTTGTAACAATGGGAAAGAAGCTAAAGAATAAAGCACCTCAAAAGTAGAACACATCTCAAAGGAACTGTGATAGTGGGAAACATGATTGGCCTTTATGTGGAAGAAACTATTCAGATTGAGAAACACCTCAGAATGAAGATGAATAAGCAAAATAACTATAAAGTACGATTTTTTTTGTTTTTTTTTTTTATTTTTTAATTTTATTTAATTTAATTTTATTTATTATTTATTTATTATTTTTTTTTTTTTTTTTCTGTTGGTGATACATTTCTCTATTCATTTGAAGATAATGAAAGTGATAGTGAAATAACTGAATTTTCCCTTATGGGTGAAAGAGAAATAAATCAAATAGACGTAGAATTTAAAAATCTCACAGACACAATTAGAGATCAAAAAGATCTAATTGATAAAAGGGAATGTTCCTACAAAGAATAAAATACCAGATTAAAATCTCAGTTGGAGGAAGGAAACAAAGTAAGGAAGAAGTACAAGGAAAAGGAAGATCATTGTCAAAGGATGTAGGATGAAGTGACATCATTGAGAAATGAAGTGAATGAAAATGACAAAACAACCAAGGAACTTATAGAAAGAACTAGGTACTATGAAGGTCTTCAACCTGTGGTCGTTTCTCTAAAAGAAGATCTCAAAAATTCAAATAAGCAGAATGAAGAACTACTCCAAGCATTTGAAGAACAAGAAAATGAAGCTCTCGAATTAAGACAACAAGTGGAAGAAGGAAGAAAAGCTAAAGAAATCATGAAGAACCAGTATCTTGAAAAGGAAGAGCAATACTAGGTTGAGGTAAATATCCTCAAAGGTAAATTAGAAGAAAAGGGCAAACTTTTATGATTTCAATATAGTACAAATATTTTGGGTGATATTCTTAGTAGTCAAAGGTCTCCTATCACCAAATCTCATTGTGGTTTTCATGAAATTGTTGAAGGTGAATCTAGTTCACAAGATGAGGCAGGAAACTCTAACGCAAAATCAAAAAATACTCAAGAAGGAGATAAGAGGTCAACCCCATCAACAACCAAGGAAATAAAGACTTCAAAGAAAATCATTTACTCCTAGCTATGGAAGTAATAATCAATTATTTCCTTTGATGAATAATGTTGAATGTTTTGTATGTCATAATTTTGGACATGTTTTAGCAAGATGCAAATGTAGAATGGTTCAAGATAATAACTGTCATACAGAAAGATCACCAGCTTCCAGGTACTTTAAGGGATAATTTTTTTCTTGCAATATGATTGGTCACAAAGCCATTGGCTTCCTTATAAGGAATATGAAACATATAAGATGTTATGCTTGTAACAACTTTGGGCATATAGCAAAAGGATGCAGGAGAAACTTTCGGCCAACATACAAAAGGAGCAAACATCATCACACTCCAAGGTATGGAAGAAGAAGGAATTACAGATAGAAAGATGTGGCATAGCTTAGCATACATACATAATAGACTCAGAAGGAACCAAAATTATGAAATTCCAATGTCCTAATTCTCATAGGAATTTATCATGAAGACAAGTCATGTATATATGTGAGTTAGAAGCTGCATAGTCACGAATATGTTGGTTTGATGAAGGAGCAGTGGGTCAAACTCGGAAAATGATTTGATATGGTTCAAACAATTATCAATTATCTTTTTTGTCTTGATGATTGGTGACTACACTATGTGGGTGTTATTTAGAAGTGATTTTGATCCTCATAAGTTGTTGAAGACTTGATGTATATCTAATTCAAGATGATGCCTTTATATTTCTTACTAATATATGCAATGATCAGATTTAACAAGGAACAAGTGGCACAAGTTCAGGGGGAGAATATGCTATTCTTCTAATAATACATTGTTGGCATTATGTTTAGAAGTCTTTCATACCTAATGATTCTTATCAATGGTGATGATGCTTATGTGGCTAAAGTGTTTAAATGATACATCATGCTATGTTACAATTATGAGTTGCCCATGATGGAAACTCAAATGATGCTTGTATTTCTTGGGGTTACATAGTTGTTATTTAGATCAGATTTATGGATGATTGTGGATGACTTTTTACATGGTGGTCTTCATAAGGAAAAGGAGAAGTAAAAATATTGAGTAAACTTCATTATTTGATGATCAGCCACTCATTTCTTTTATTCTAGTGTCATTGTGCCTTCAAAGATGCATAAAGTTCATATGGTTCAGTTATGATGCAAGATTCCTATAGTTCTTGGCTCTCACATGGTTGAGGGTTCTTGTTGCTTATGGTATCTAGAAAGCTTGAGAAATGAGCATGAACTCATGGTTTTCTATATACATAGTTGATGGATACACACTATGTTAGATACATGGATGACTACTTAAGTTTCATATTGAAAAATATCGTTGGTTGGCCAAGAGAATGGTGTTATTATAGGTCTCATGAAGGCATAGCTATTTGAAGACATGGATATTAAAAGACATGGATTACTTAGTCACATCATGATGATGACCTATTACCTTAAGATGATAGGTTGATACTCACATATGTTGATTATCATGGTTTATTCTCATCAAATGCGAGATGTTCCCTACTGATGATACATGGTTGATATATTGAGGGTTATTGTGGAAAGACCATGCAGTTCTTGTTAATGATGTTATAATCATAGATAATGACTGTGGTGTTTTGATGATTTTGTGTTACTATTTGGAGATATGACATATGATTAGTTGATTCATGGAAGGTTGTGATAAGGCTCTTTCTAGTAAGAAAACATACCAAGTTGATCTTGATGAGACCAAGAGGATGACTTGATATCTATATGCAACATACTTTGTCACATGTTGATGATAATTACATTGTCATATCTTGGGAACTAATGATGGAGATATACAAGTTTCTAGTCTAGATGTTGTTGACAGATGCTTATGGTGCATATTATACATGGTGTATGATAGTTGCTGATGAATGTCATGGTCTTGTTTAGATCTTTGGTCTCTGTTATAAATGTCATGTATATCATTCGATGTAAAGGTCATACAAAGACCCATGATGTAATAATATGTCTATGTCTATTGTAGTATTTTAATGAGTCCTTTTTGGTCATATGATGTAATTTGTACCCCCACTATGCATGCGAAGGATGATGTAATAATTGCTATATTTCAATCATGTATAAACAATTGGTATACCCCAACTTGGTTTGGTGGATGAGTCAAATTTGGTATATCCCCACTTGGTTGGGAGATTGATGTATGTATGAGTCATTGGTGATAGGAAGGTCAAAGTCACATAGTTGAGTTATAGAGACATGTTATTCTTTTGGAAAATATTTTTACAGAGTTTACATGTGCTCAGGGGTAGCATGGACGGTTTATTGCATCACAACATGTACAAAGTAGGAGTTTAATGAAAGAATTCATCATGTGCTTAGGGGGAGCATGATTAATGTTTATACACAGTTGTTCAGATATGAAAGTATTCATTTTGGTCAGCCATTTTCCCTTGATTTCAAAGGGGGAGAATACCTTAGTCTGCCCCTTTTCCCTTGATGTCAAAGTGGGAGAGTATTTTGGTGTTTCTTGCTATTGTTGCTCGTTATCTATAGCAGTTTCTACAGCTTCCAGAAATCAACACCAACATAGCTGCCATCATGTCCAAAGGGGGAGATTGTTGGAATTATGATGCATGCGTTGTACTTGATGGCAACCCACTCGTAGCAGAGCAACTCACTTGTATATGGTAACTAGATGAATGTATAGGAGAGATATCAGATGTAACCAAATCTAGGGTATTTCAAAGGAATCATTTCAGAAGTAATATGGGAAATCACATAATAACAAGTCTATTGAGAAGAAACAAAGTAATGCTACAAAATTATAGGATGAAGGAACAAAGGACTACAGATCAGAATCAAGAAATTGAATAAAGAGAATGGTTTAAGAAGTATATGCTAGTTCACCTTGTCTAAGTAGCATATACACGTGGGCTCATGGAATACAAGAAGCGTATACGTATGCACACACTTTCACAGAAGAAGAAGCGCGTATGGGATGGAAAATCAAGGTTTTGGTCAGAGGTTTTGGTCAGAGGTTTTGTTCCAAGGTATTGGTCTAAGGTATTTGGCCCGAGGTATTGGTCCTAAGTGATTTTAGTCGAAGGTATTGAGAAAGGCGTAAAACTATATAAGGAGGAGAAGATCAAAGGGATAAGTGCACAGGTAATGAATATCTGATGAAGTGTTAGATCAAAACAAAATATGCATGTTATGGGTTTCTGATACTTTGCTTGATCTGAACTAAGTATTCACCTGAGTGTTTGATGATGGATGAGATCTAATGATGGATTAGGATCATAATGACTTATCATAATGAGATATGATAATGGATAGGCTAGATTTGATTGATAACACACGTTTTATCCTTTATAAGTGATGATCTGTGTAAGTTTGGAATTACAACAAAGTTATAAGTAAGTATTTTCATATCTATATGATGGTTCACTTTGGTGTAGGTGCATATACATGTTGCTTCGGCTCTTCTAAGTAGAATATGCAAAAGAAAATCTTGATGTTCAAGGATGACTGATCTATCAAATCAATGTTGTTGTTTAATTATTGTCTGTTAATGAAGTCTTCTTAGATCTGAAAGTAAAACTGAATGCATAAAAAGTTTGTGTATCATTGATTAATTAATTGAGGCAGAAGGGTGATCCTTGTTGCTATATGTTTAGAACTTTGTAATATGAAAATAGATATTAAAAATGTCACTAATTGGAACAGTTTGTGGTTCAAAGGTTTTATGATTCAGTATCTTTAAAGGTATACACAAGTTGGGCAAAAGGAAGTACCATATACATGCATGTTTTTTTCATTAAAGGAGTGCATACATTCTGAAGCATGCCTTTTGAGGTTACAATTCATTTTGGTTTTTGATGCAGTGTTCTGGGTTCAGATCTGTCTACTAGTTACAATGATTTGTTTGTTCTAGCTGATTGGTTGAATTTGATTAAGTTTGAATGAATGGTTGATTTAGTTGTGTCGGAGGTTCAACGATTATTTGATTCAATTGTGTCAGAGGTTCAAAGGTTTCAATGATTCATTTTTTCAATTATATTAGAGATTGATGATTGGGTTTCAGTTATATCAGAGATTGATTAGGTTTCAGTGATTGGTTGATGCAGATGTATTTGATGGTTGTATTGTAGTGGTCATTGATTTTGGGCTTCAATGTTACTAAGAGGTCTAGTATGAAAATTTGATGAAACGAGGCCTTCATGTGTATTTTTGTGTACTAGGAGCATCCAGCCTAAAAATTTATGAAACATGGTCCCTGGAGGATATTGAGGATTGGAGCCTTCAGTGGGAAGTCAAAGCTTCCTTCCAATAGTGGCTGGTGATTTGATCAGGGGATTAGAGCTCCCTTCTAGAATTAGCTAGAGATCAAGTGAAGTTTGTAGCCTTCTATAGGTCGAAGTCTACATACTAGTAAATATATTAGCCAGTGTAAGAACTAGGGGGTTGTAGATCCCTTGCAGAATAAGTTGGAGAATGAGAGAAGGTTGTAGCCTTCTGTAGGTGGGTGCCTACGTACTGGCATGAGTCTACATTGGTAAAATATTGTAAACAAATTTCCTTATTATTAAAAGAAGACAAAGACGATAGCAACAGGTGGTTTTCACCCACATTGGGTTTCCACCTTAAATCTTGTTGTTCATGTGTGTTGTTTATGTGTGCTAGTTTATTTTGTTATTAATCTATGTGGTTACTGTTTAATGTTTAATAAAGTACTGATGCACTGATGAAAGATCAACATATGATGTATTAACTGAATCATAAGTTCACTAGATATAAGTTGGTTGCCTTAAGAACAGTTGCATGCACACATGAGTTCCCTTCACTGAAGTAGCATATATAAATCTAATTATGGAAATTAAAATGTTATTGATTTGTAAATAATGATTCACTACCCCCATCTCAGTATTATTTCCAACATATATTAGAACTGACGAGCTTCTAGGTCACTTGTGTAAGTGAGGGGGTGTGGGGATGAACATATATGTGGAGGGAGGGGATAGGGCTTGTAGGAAATGAAAGATAAAGTGTGTCTAGAGAAATGGTGTGAGGGAGTTTATTAGATAGCAGGGACTATATTGAGTCAAGCCTTCTTCCACCACACAAGGATAACTTAGTATGGAGAGTTGTGGCAAGGAAAATAAAGGATGATTTTTTCGGTGAGTGTTATCCCTAATGATCCCAAAACTGATGAGGTTGTACGTACCTTATGTAACCAGAGGTGTGATAAAAAAAAATATGTGGATAAATTTTTTAATTTATAGAGAAAGGGTATGTAGGAAGTCTGGGTAAAAGGGTGTGCAGAAAAATTGTGTTTGGGGGAGTTTCTTAAAGAGGAGGAACTATATCAAGTCACACTATTTTCATCCACACTTGACACAATGTATATTTTAAAATGTTAAGAATTAATCCACACATCAGATGGAAACCAAACTATCTTAGCATTTAATAATTTTGTTTAAAACAATTGATAATTATATTAATTTACAAGTTCTTCCAATGTTGTCGGGTGTTTGAGGCATGGTTTGAGGTTTCACTTTTACAAAACAAGGAACGTGAGATTTTTCCATCTTGAATACTTCTATCATACACCTACCTCTTCGATTTTACAGAGTGCAGAAGTACAAGTGATAGTAATGTTAAAAATTAATTAAAAAATAACAATAAAAGGAAATATAGGTTCAACTAACTATCATATTCAACTAAACAACATTTTTTCCTTAATAGTTAATGAGAATGCATAGAAGAAAATTTCATTATTCTCCTTTCATACAAGCATACAACTGCACCTCTACACTTAGAGCTACTAAACATAGGTTTGAGAACCCTGCAAGGCAATTTTTCGAGAGCTCTTATGTGGAGGAAGGAGAAATGGTGCGTTAGAAGTGTGAGAGAAAGGGTGTGTGGAGAAATTATGTGTGGGTCTAAACAAATATGCTGAAGAAACTTTAATATATTAATTTAATATGAATCTTCTATAATTTTGATCTATCATGGGGTGCAAAAACAAGTGACAAATTACATTTTGGCATAAAAAAGTGGGGCCATTTGATATCGAAAAGCACAAATAACAAGGGAAGGAGAAAAGGCAGGAGAAAGGGTGTACAGAGGACTTTTCTATGGGGGATTTTGTTCAAAGGAAGGGACTATATCGAGTCAAGAGTCTTTTCCTCCATAGTCAACAAAATGTATATTTTAAAATATTAATAATCTTCTATCAAATTTAGTCAAAGAAAATTGTTTTTTTAATAATTAATGAAGATGTGAAAAAGAATATTTCAGTGTGCTTATTGCATACCTACACATAATTGCACCACCACAATCAGAGCCATGAAACATAGTTTTCAGAACCAGAGATCATACCACTACAAATAAATCTCTCCATAACTCATTTTCATCCTAATATAAAATAAAATGCACCCATGTCGACATAGTAATGCACATAGTTAACGAGGAGGTGTAGAAGAAGATTTCATTATGATCACTCCATACCTATAAACAACTGCACCTCTTCACTCAAGGCTATGGAACATAGTTTTGATAACCCTCGAAAGAAATATTTGCAAGTCTCTTATGTGGAGGAAAGAGAAAGGGTCTATAGGAAGTGCAAGGGAAAGGTTGTGTGGAAAATTTTTATGTGCGGATGAAAAAATATGTTGACAAAGTTTTTATATATTAATTTAATATGAATCTCCTACAATTTTGATCTATCATGGGGATACAAAAAAAAGCGATAAAATACATTTGTGCATAATAAAGTGGGCCGATTTGATAGGGAAAAGCGAAAATGAGAAGATTAAAACTTGTTATTGCTTTGGATATGAATGAATAAGTGAACTCCTTGAGAATATTTTCTCTTGTAAGGATGGAGGACCTCATTCTCACCATGGGATGTGATTTGGTGTGTAGAGACTATAGGAGAAAGGGTGTGAAAAGGAATTGTGTGTGTAGTGGATTTTGTTAAAAAGCATAACTCTATCGAGTCACGTTTTTTTCCTCTGCACTCACTAAAATGTATGTCTTAAAATTTTAAAAAATCACTATCAAATTCATTAGAGCAACATTTTTTTCAAAATATTTAATGTGGAGGAGTGGAAGAGGATTTCATTGTACTTATTTCATACCTACACACAATTGCACAATCACACTTAGAGCCACTGAACATAGTATTCAGAACTGGACATCAGATGAATTGCAAATAAATTTCTCCAGAGCTCATTTGCATCCCAATATAAAATAAAACACACCCATGTCAACATAGTAGTGCCCATAGGTTATGTCCCACCCTTATTTAAGAGACTAGCATGATAGATATGTAATTATGAACTAATCTAATTCTTGGATGGAATTTCTTGTTTTTCATTGCAGGCACATTTTTGACATTACCGTTTATGAGAGACAAATCCTAACCCCCATTCAGATGAATGCATTTAAATTTAAAATTTAAGTATTAGGATTTTGAGAAATGATGTATACAACAAATATTATTCTTTGGAACATTACTTTGTATTCAATCCTCATTCCAGTTCTAATTACTTTGTGCTCAATTATGAGTTTGTTTACCAATTCCAAAAATAGTTTTGAGACGTTGTGCAAAAAACTTAATTGAGAATATATTTTTGAGAATTTGATTTGAGATATTATATATTACCTAATATTTTGTAGATTTCAAATCATACTAAGTGTGAGGGACCATTTGCAGAAGTGAGTCGAGCGGAAACATTTATGTTACGTTCTCTGCACACTTGTTCTCCTACACAACACTCCTTCCCCATATGCATTACAAAGATATTTTATTTAATATTCGATAATAAATATTTAATTGAAAAATGTGATATCAAAAATTCATTTAGTATTCAGGAAGCGCAAACTAAACAAATGCACATATACATACTAGTGGGAACATTTAATATACTACCCAAACTTTTCAAGCCTTAAAATTTTATAGTTATTTTTACTGTAAAGTTAGAAAGATGTATATTTTGATCATTTAAAGTTATGTATAGTGTGAAGGTGTAGAAAAACCTTTCTTTGAGCTTGACGTTATCAAACATAATGTGTCCATGTCGACATAGTAATACAAAATTGATTTCCCTTCTTTATTTTGGAGGTATGGTTCTAACAAATTTTTAAACATATTATTATTATTATTATTAGTCCCTTCCTTTATAGGGTCTATGACACTCATTTTGTGGTTAAATTTTCTTAACTCTCTATTATCTTGTTGAGTTTTTATTACTACTTAGTATCTAAAACATATCATGAAATTTTGAAAGGTAGTGTGACGATTCTAACTACTAATTTTATTTATCTCTATGCAGGTGCATTTGTAGGATGTTCAAAATAAGATGTCATGAATAAAATATCAAATTTTCTTAGTATATAATATGTATTTTGAAATTATAGAAAGTAATTTCACAATTGTAACAACTAGTTCTTGTTATGTTGTCTGTAGGGGCATTAATTAGGGGCTTATCATGTAGTTTTTAGCGTACACATTGATAAAACATGTTTGATTCCTTTTTGGGGGAGATGGTTATAAAAGGATTTGTTCTATAGGTTGTACAATGGTCATTCTTGTATTCGCATGACGTGAGGGATTTTCTCTTGAAGCTCTTTTAAACGCAGGTAAAAAAAAGTATCATTTTTGTCAGGTAAGTTATGTGTCCGTCCTTTTGTATGTGAGTACTTAGAGACTTTATAAAATCTGGGTTACAACCCTCTTGCAATGAGGAGGGAAGTTCAAAAAGTGGATAACACAAGAGAGTTAAAAATGTTTATACAATATACGTTAGTGTCATGTGACTATTAGCACTGAATTCTTTTCATGATATGAAATTAGAACCTATTTTTATTCTATATATTTGATCTAACTCATATCTCTAGAGATGGGAATATTAACACAAGTAGAATAGACACATTTAAGGAGAGTGATAAATTTTCTACGAGATGCATTTATGTTCTATTTATTCTCAGTTTATTATTCAATTATGCAACTCTGTGTTTTTTTATATATTTTTTATATGTTGTAACTAAAAACAACAACTGTTCAATTCTCATAAAACATGTAACACTTTGAGACCATATAGAGGAGAACAAATACAAGAAAAAATGTACTTTGAATATTCTATAAAACATTTGTGCAATTGTACATTTGTTAATTTTTCAGTTTAATATATGTAACAAAGACATTCGAAACTAAAATCTATTTAGTATTTTAATTATATGCATACAAATCAGATTATAGATGATAACTATGAACCTGATATTATAATGTACATTACCAATGACTTTGTGATATCTTGTTTTGTCTTCATGACCAAATTATTACTTAGTATCAATCATAATGTCCTTTTAGATAGCGATTTGAGGGCAGTATTTGTGAAGAGGAAACGATTATCATATTTTGAACTAGTCTCAAATAAAGATATTGTCAACGATGTGAAGATAAACATGGATTAATAAATAGAGATGGAAATGGGGACACTATAGAATATTATATCGAAAGATACACAAGGAAAGGTTTAGAAAACAAAAAATAAATAGAGATGGAAAGAAAGATCTATATAGGTTTAGTTATCCATAAAACATGTTTCCTTTTTGTTTTGTCAAATTAATTTCAATTCAATGCTCATGACTAGGAAAAAAGATTGATTCTATGCCATTATTGATCGAATATATCAGTAACCACATAACATGAAGCATTTTCCATGCCATTGTTTTAGCTACATATTGAAATTTTATAGAGAAAGAAAATAAGGCAAAACCAATACTCTGTGTAGATTTGACGGATAATAAGGTTGAAATGACAATAAAGTTGTTTTCTCCAACATATTTTATCGAACGATATGAGGAAAATATTATTTTAACTACTCATGTTTCTATTATAAATTTGAAAATAATTCCAAAGCACAAGTATGCTAGTGGTGACTTTGAGAAAACTATCACACTAAATAGCTTTAGAATAGTATAAAATATTTTCCCTATTTCAACAGAGTACCATTTTTCCCAAATATGATCATTACAAATATGTCCTGTAATCAATATTTGTTTTGAGTTGGCACAATAGGTGCCACTGTAATTTCAACAACATAGATAGGGATGATATGTGTACTAGAAATGAAATACATGCATGCAGATCAAGATAGGGCAATGGTAGGCATAGCTTTATTTGAATGTTTTGATGAAATGGATTTATTGTCCATATCTTATATGATTTACATGTATATTTTCACAAATATTTCATATGTGAAAAATTCAAGTACATGAAAAAATTATTCCGGCATATCTTTCAATCTAAAGACAATTTTAAGAAAATGTTTTTCTGCTCATCTTGATAAAATAATGTAGTGAAAAAAAAAAAATTTCTTTTTTAACATAACAATCCACATTCATATGTTCATTGAAAACGAAAAAGAAAGTTGAAAGTCTATGAAAATTTATTGCTTCGGAAAGTGGATTATGCACGGTAAAATCTATTATATCT